>WEDG01005726.1:0-81844 GCA_017591395.1 Schistocephalus solidus | reverse complement strand
AGGCCCTTTATGTACGCTGATGATTTAAAAGTTGCCTATCGATATAAACCGGTCGATCGCAACATCGTTCTTGAGCTCTTAAAGAAGGATCTTCCGGCCTTCGCTCAGTGGTGTCGCACATGGCACCTTTTGCTTTCTTGACGCAAGTCCTCTATTGTGGTTATTGCGACAACCATCAGCCCAGCTAAGCATAGACGGTTACGACCTAAATGTGCCCCGAGTTATAAAGGATCTGGGCATATAATCTTCTTGTTATCGTAATCAGTCAAATCACTGCGCCCCGATTGTCTCGAAAGCATGCCAAACTACTTGGTTTATTCTCAGAAATTTTAAAACCATCAATATTAGAACCAGCATTTATAAAATGTATGTCAGAACTAGTCTGGAATACTGCTCGTTCCTTTTTAGCCTTCGGCACGCTAGTAAACAGAAGAAGATAGAATCAGTCCAGCACTTCTTTACAAAAAGAGTTTTCTATTCAGAACACTGAAACCTGTCCTACCAACATTGCTGTGAGCTTACAAGCCTCCACCCGTTGTGGCCTCGCGGATAACAGAAGGGACTATTTTTTTACTGTTTACTGTTTCAAAGGCGTAAGCCTATTTTCCTCAAATACACTGAACTGAACTGAACCTTTTAACAGTTATACCTTTAACTCCCTTAAATCTCTGAGGCAGCGCGACCACTCTCGGCGCACCAGTCATCGAGATGTATTTTTATTTCTCCCTTTGGCACGCACCGTTAGATACCGTCAGTTTTTTTCAGTAAACGCTTTAGTAATCTGGAAAAAGCTACCCTGAAGTATCAAAATTCAGCAAAGCTATCCTTTGTTTACGAGAGCTTTCATTAGTTTTCTACATTTAGGAAACCTTCCAAAAATTTAGTTTGTTGACTCTGTAGAAGCTCACTTCCGTTCTGATGGCGTTCATGGACTCCGAGTCCTGTTCCGGACTTCATGCTGAGGGCAATATTGCTGGCTTTGCGGACCTTAATCGGCTTATTCCTCATTGGACAGCAAACAGCCGTTCTCCGACATAACTGCTGATGCTGAATACCGGATTCATAACACTATAAGGAGAAGTAATTCACCGTACACATGTGTCAACGCTTCCCTGTCCTGAACTTAATCCCTCGATAAGCTGCAGTTTTTTCTCCTGAAAACACTTGAAAGAACGATTGGAAGTTTTTCACTGTCAGCTAGACCCTCTACTGTATATCTCTTTTACCTTGCCTATAAACGGGCAACAACTAAATAAGTAAATAAATACATATCCCCTGGAGTTTCCTGGAGTTTCTTTTTCCAAAAAGACTATCCCCTTTTGATTTTGACCATCATTTAGAAATATTGACGACTCCAATGGTTCCCATGGTCTTCGCGGCTCCCATTTTTCTTGACCTTCTGCAAACTGTACTTACCTCGTCCGCCATCGCCTTTGCCGCGCCTTAAGGTGATGGTGTTTGCGGCCCTAACCTTTTACCCGGTGTTCACTCTACACGGACTGTTGAAGATCATTTCGGGTTCCTCTGTCGGTGGTCTGAGGCATCAGCAATGAGCGTATCATCGTTGCTTCTCTGGCCTTTTCACCACAACTTTGACGATTTTTATGGTCCTTTCCTCGTTTGGCCCTTATTGTACTGAGGATGCCCGCGAAGGTTTCCCCTGTATAAAATCCTTGCCGGTTACGCTTATAGTGAGTCAATAAGAATTGTGGACACATCTGCGGTGGTAAAAATATCACTTGTCGTGTCATTATATCTCCCAAGATAAGGAGCGTTTTTAAACCTCATACACTCTTATCAGCCTGTCAGTCCTACCTCGCATACGCTTTTCTCCCGGGAGCGACAGTTTATTCTTTTCAAAGATCCACAAACCCCATTCAAAATATACCTTTTCCATAAAAGTGTCCAAGGTGTTTTTCCCCTGTCTGTTCTTTTTATTTATTTTTTCGACCACACTGATTTGTGTCATTTTTCATCGTCAAGAAGCTAACCTACTACACGATTTCACAATCATTTTATTTTTTTTCCAATGACAGAGCCCTTCCGGGTACTCAAATAAAACATCTTTCTTTCTTTTTCCCTTGTAGGCTGATGGCGAATGATATAAAGGTGATCATTTTGTCTTGGGATCCCCAAAGAGCAACCATAGTTGAGTTGCTTACAGAGTTAACTAGGTTTTGAGACAGCAAGGCCACATATGATGTTGAGAAAGACTTGTAAACAGGCGAAAAAGAAATTTCATATAGGTGTTGGTTGTTGGCAGTTTCAAATTTTTGCATTTTAAGGCATTGGAGCGACGTCAAAGAAAACTGATCCATGTCATTTACAACAGATTTCTCTAGCTATCTCCTTTCTCGACAACATTATGTCGACTTTTGTCAAGCATGAGATAGTAACTACTGTCAGAACATTAATACTAAGCCTGTGTAATCGCTTAGCCTGCGTGAATCTGTATTCTAAGCCACAAACTTACCAAAAGATTCGTGCTGTGTAGAGCAGATAAGTGTTTGGTCCTACTATAGTTAAAAATTATGCTAGTTTTATCCACTCCTCAGTTTTGGATACAATAACCGCAATAACCTTTAAAGGTTTTTAGGAATCTTTCTCCTAATAGCTAGAGTTATATTTTTATTTACTCAGAAGGGCAATGCTCATGTCTCCATATGGCAACTGATTTGATATTTCGTCAGAAGAAGTGCTGTTATTGCAGGCAGAGGTGCATTTATGAGCAACCAAAGGATAAGAGGTTCAATATGAGAAGAGCGAAAAGTCACGCAGACTCCCACTGGAGATCCAACCATGATTCGAGCACTCAAAAGATAATGGAGAAGCTTCAAGCCCTACAGATAAACGAAAGATCTCTAGTGTTAGTGGCACGATCATATGTACGTATACACCTTCTTCGTGCGTAGAACAATATATTGTTTTGAGTACAAGGATTCTACAAAATAATTCGATCTCAAGGGTCTGTATGTGTAATGTCTATGAGCATAAATAATGACACAATCGGATATTACATTAACAATGTAACTGAAATATTGAAAAGTAATATTATTGAATTACTCAGTGTATAACAAATGTGTCAAGACGACATCGGCTGCGTGGTATTAAAGTGCCTACGGCTGTACCGATCCAGCTTCCTTTTAAAAACTGCTACGAATCCAGACCTTAAGACATCAGCAAACAGGGAATTTTAAGCTTCGAGAACTCTGCTGGAGAAGAACCTTTGTGTGTCCAGCCTTGCCATCAGTCAGACATAGTTCGATTGGATGACCTAATAGGTTTGTTGTTGCTGTTGACTCGAAAAATTCTCCAAAGAGAAGACGAAAATCCTGACCTTCCATAACGTGAAAGGCTTTTATGAGGTCCCATTGTAGCACCCTGTTACTCAAAAGAAATAGATTGAGATTATAAAAACGTGTTTCAAGAGTTAGTAAGATCAGTCCAGTTAAAAGTTTGTTTGAATTAATTTTAACCTTTTCGATGGTGCTCAGATCCTTGACAATCGAGGGTCACCCAGCTTGGCTAGCGGATTCTAGTTGTAGCAATTAAGAGCAGATAGCCTATTAAAAATATAGGATTCAGTAAATGCAGCTTTCAGGAAAGGAAGCGAACACTAGCTTAACAAAGTCCCGAACTGTTATTGCAGAATTGGCAAACTTTGAGCAGTGCAGCTACCGTTAAATTAAAGTCGGGGTTATATTCCCACTTACTTCAGAGCGTCTGCTTTTATAATTGTAGGTTATTCAGATACTTATCCATAAAGTTCAGAGAAGTGATTAAGCAGACTCCTTAAATAGTTCAATTGTTTACACTGAGCAGCAAAAGCTGGCCATTCGACCATTGATCGAGTTGGCTAAGATTACCTGTAACTGCTATTCATCCACTGCATTTTTGATGATGTTTTACATCTCGATGCATATGTTCCCATGGCGATATAAAAATCCACTTATCTGACGCATTCATTGACGCATATAATAATCGGAGTAGGGCCAAAAACGGAGCCTTAGGAAAAACCACTCAAACGCAACAGCAGCTGAATAATGGTCAATGGTATTGACAGTTTGAGAGCAGCCAAATTGGAAGCCTTCAGAAGATTACTTCTAGGGCCTGTGTAGCTGCGTTTTACAGGAGTCACTGATGCGGTGCTCTATCACATGCCATCTCAAATTCAAAAGATACCACATGCAGCATATTACCTCCATAACTGCGTGAGTGCAGCGTTCCAAACAATAAGGTAATTTTAGTCACGCAAGAACAGCCCAAAAAGAAACCATGCTGCGTGTAGGCCAGTAGTTTATGCTGTTCTAAGAAGCGCATTAGCTACTGCTTAATTATTTGCTCCAAAATTTGTGAGGCAGACTAGTCTGTAATTGTTTGTGGAAATTTTTCACGGACAGTGTTTCGTCTAGTTGTCTATGGAGCTCCATCAGTAATTTGGGCACTACATCATCTGGAACTGGCGATTTGGCCCATTTAGCACCAAAAGCTCCTTAATATCAATCATTTCACAAAAATGCAGTCTCAATCGTTGGTCCCTCCTCTAAGTCATAGTCGGGAGTAGTTAATTCACTTATGCACTTAATAATGAACTTACAAATTGGGAGTTGCTTGCCTATTGCTCCATCCTCACTTTTCTCTAGGTTTTCACTAGTCTTCAGTAGTTGGACGGGGTATCAGTTTTGCAAGCTCCTTCTTATATAACTGTAGAAAAACTTCGGATTTTATACTGCTTGGTTCAGCAGATCTTTCACAAAAACTTTTTCATGTCCTGAAGATCGCTTTGGCCAATGTATCTCTGCTCTTTGTATGCGTTTATGGCCCCAGGATTCCCACTAGTGGGGGATTTCCTCAAAAACTCCCCTTTTTATTCAATGCTTATTTTCTAAATCCCAAGTCAGCCACTGGGGTCTGTTTTTCCACCTCTACCGTGAAATTCGGGAGTAGTTTCTGATGAGAATATGCAATAACGCCCTGAGATCTTATCGATCTTCAGCTATGTTAACATTAAAAGCTGATTCCCAGTTAATGCCGCTTATGTCGACCTTCATTTGATCGAAGTCACCACACCAAATATTGCTTCTTACTCTGCTGGACTTTTCAGGCACAGTTGAGCACAACGAGATTGATTCGACCTAGAGAAGTTAGAGATTGCACCTTATCAACGCTGTCCAGTGAATTCGAGAGCACCATGCTCAAACCTTTTGACTGATCACACTCACATATCCTCGTGGAAAACAAGACGTGCTCAGTAAGGAATGAACAGTGCGCCCAGTCCAATAAACGGCTATCGAAAGCTTGTTTTGTCCCCATGCGTATAAAGAACTCCAGGCAAAACGGTGTGTATTTAAGGCGCCCATGAGGAAGACGTCAGATCAAGTAGTAAATATTTCTAGCTGCTCTAGCGGACGAGCGTCAGACTCGGTTCGATTCTCAGTGGTCAATATATAGTCAGACCTTCAAAGAAAATGTGTTCCCCATACCTTTATAGTGCGCCAAATAGCCTCGGGGACCGCATGCGAGCTTTTCTTTATTTCTGATAAAAAAGCAAATTTTCTGAAGTCAAATTCCTGTGGAAAGTTCAGCCATTTTGTCAGATGGCCTTCAGTATTTTTTCTTCTGCAACAAATGGAGGTTCTTGAGAGCCGTGAGAATACTAAACCAGCTACCAACCATAAAGTCTTTAAATTTTTTGCTTGCCGGAACAAGTAATTAGCTGCATGCGGTTGGACTGGTGGCTGTTGACCATGGTAATGACGGCACATGTATAAATTTCTTTTGGACGCACAGGAACGGTTTCCGTAACCTGATTGCAGCCACTCTTGCGAAGCCAAGAGACGCTGCCCAAGGAATTTTGAACAGTTTGAGGGGACCTTATAAATCACCGGGAAGGCTTTCTGATATCTATGCGATTCTCCGTGTCTTCTATCTGTAAGCAAACTTTTTTTAGAAGGAACCTAAATCAAGCTGTAGGGAAAACCTTTCCAACAGCTGACTTCCATTTACTGATATCGAATCTCCCATCCTATACGGTGGGCAAAGATAATCCACAAGCCCAGACCACCTCTTTGTACATCTATTCCTCTAGATCAGGGGTTGGCAAACTTTTCGGACTACTAGGCCATTTCAGGAGGTCAATAAGGCACACTAGGTTAGAAGAAACAAGGTGTCCAAGGAAACGTTTATTATTCAAAAATACAGTACGATCAATGGGAAAAATGATGTTGCATGCTCTAAGAGACAAATACAATATCAGGTTCTAATGATAAGGAGTTCAGCAACAGAATTTCATTAAGGAGATTGTCAGTGGGCTGAGAGCGCAGCTTGTTCTTACAAAAATTTATTTTGGAGAACAGCTGCTCAAACGAATAAGTGCTGCCAAACATTGTGATCACAGGCTTGGCACGGGTTAACAACATTGGAAACTGATCATGTTGCTGCTGAAGGTAGAAGTCAATGAGATAAGTGCAAGAAATAAACTTGGACAAGAGAACGTCTGAAGCCTGCAGCTCAATCAACTCCAATTGCACATCAGAGGGGGCGTAATTATAGGGAAAGTCAAAAGGCGTGCTGACAATCTTGAACTCTTACGAATGAGGACGCACATCAGTGAAGCGCAAATTTGACAAGACACTGTTGTGCACAACACATGCCTTAACCCCGGTAAGAGGTGAATGAAACAGAGACCAGAGAGTGAACTTGTTTAAAACAAAAACTGTATCATCCCTCCCCATTAAGGCGCTTCTGTTTCATACAAGCGCCTGACATCAGTTCTAAAAAGAAACACGAGCCACAGCTCGAGCCGCAACCAGCAGTAATGAAAAGGAACAAAACCGCGAAATTTCAATTAGACCGGATCCAAAAATAATAAACTAGGGGGCGTTAGGCCGGACTGCAATACTAGCTAGGCCATATCTGGCCTAAAGGCTGGAGTTTGCTGACCTCTGCTCTAGATGCTCATGTAGGGCAGAATATATTGTTCGTACGAGCCAGCGCTTGTCCAAAAGGATAAGAGAGGAGTTTCCAGCATGATAAGGATAAGGTAAAATAAAGACCATAAACAGCTCTATTCACGCGCATATGACAGACATGGATCAACGCGTAGATACCAGAGAAGCCTTACAGGAGATTCAAAATGTCCACCTCAAGCTACTCAAATCTCATTGGACAGCGTCTGCTAGCTATGGCAGAAGTGGCTGCAATCAGATTACGTAAATCGGTTCTGTGCACCTAAAAAACTTTAAAAAGGCACCGCAATCACCCTGGACAAAATCCAAAAATTCAGTCACCCGCGTCTAAATACCTCTCCAGGCGGCCGCCATACCTCTTACCATAATCAGAAGACGGACTGAAATTTTTCCCTTCCACTCGTCCACTCTGAAAACCGTACGATTTGTTCTGCTAACCTGCATATTTAACATAGCTAAATGTAAAGGCTTGACGAGGATTTATCGAAAATTAACGTTTGCTCGACAAATTGTCTTTTGAAGGGTAATGCATGCCAACCATTCCTGCCAGTTTGTGCACCAATTGCGCTATGACTTTGATAAAGATTTTATCGCAAAGTTGATTGAGTTTTCAGTATCGTACACGTCACATTGGGAAAGGACCCCTCCTTTAGCAAATGCACTCACATCGCTATCAAATATGAAGGGGCAGGTTTGGGGTGCATGCTTGTTATCATTTAAAATAATTGTATTTGTTGCCAATTAAGAGGCATTTTCAAATTAAGCGTACAGTATGGATCAAGCTTGCAGCACGTATTATCGAAAGAGAGTTAGAATTCACCCGTCCAGCTAACTAGACCTTTCTACGTCAGGATATACAGAGGGAGCTGCTATTTCGGTGAATCTAGGAGCAGACCGTCAATAATAAGAGACAAGGCTAACAAAGCCTCTTACCACCACCGGCGAGGTAGGTCTAGACCAATTAAATAATAAATTCAAGTTGTTATGTTTCAATCGTTTCGAATGATTCAGTTCAAATACATTTCGTTAAACTCGAACAGAAAATGAACCGCTTTGAACTTTAAAAAAGGAAAAAGAGCATATTGGTGGACCAGAAGTTGTTTCATCCTAAACCATGCATGACACTGGCAAGGATGTCTATTTGTTCAAAGATTTCGTGGCTGTAGCCTCTTGTTTGCCACTCGTCTAGTAGATCTGATGAATATCATGGGAATCCGGTGTTTCAGTCAAAATATTAGCCAGTTTATCCAACGTATTTAATCGCCTTTTCAGACGAAAATTTATTATCCGAGGAGGGTGGATGGAAAAGGTGGGCAAATGGAACAAAAAGACTATAATGAGGTTAAAATAGGGGTTGATGCATAGGTAATAGAAGCAGATACGATGACCGTTCGGTGGCCACGTCAGTATGTTTGTTCAGATGGTCAAGTATTCGGGAGCGTGACAATGTCAACGTGGCTAGGAAACCAGATATGAAAGTCCAGTAGGCCCTTACATGGCAACGCACACCGGCTCACTTGTGGTAAAAGAAAAATTACACACATCAAGATCTTTATTTAGAAGTCATGTAATCCACGAACATCGAATGCTGACATGCCAAGAACTTTGACGGTTTTTTTGTGGTTTCGTCGATTACAAAAAGAAACTATTTTGATTGGTAGGCCATAAACATAAGTTAATCTTAATCCGCTAACCATGAAAGAGCATATTCCTCACTATCAATACAGAGTTAACTGCGATTTCGTTTTAATTCTCATTCTATCACGTCTTTTTACGTGTAATCATTCTTTTATAAGTCACTTTCTTAAGTCACTTTATTGAGGGAAGTAGGCTTTCGCCCTTGAGCTCCCAATTCATAGGCAAAAATGTCAAAAATACAAACGTTTACAGTGATAAATCTGACAAATGAAAATGTAGGGTCATCTATATGTGTGGGCCAGGCGCAAGCGGCCACTGCTTACACAATCTTCATTATATTTACAATAGTTTCTCAGAAAATGAGTATCTAGTTTGAATTTAAAAGTGTCAACAGTTTCTGAAAGGACCACCTCGTCAGGGAGTCTGTTCCATGCTCCAACGAACCTCTGCGACAAGGCGTTCCGACGGACTTCCGTGTGGACAAACTTCCTCTGCAGTTTAAAGGGATGACCCCGCAGATGTTCCGTCCCAGCCAATTCGAAGAAGACAGCAAATTCTAGGGCACACTCGCGGCCTCTGACAATCCGGTAGGTTTGGATGAGGTCACCGCGTAGTTGCCTGTAATTTAGAGGAAACAAATCAAGTTCAACCGGTCTGGCTTCGTAAGGCAGATGACTAAGCCTTATGTTGATGGCATTGTTATCTGTGAAAATTAATCTAGAAATGATGATTATACCAAAACAATATACGTTCAATTTCATTATTTACACGTTTTTCTTGCAGTAAGGATGACTTTAATGCATTGTACCCATTTTTGTATCCAAAGTGTTTCCATTAGTGCCAACATTGTTTTACTGGGCTTTTATTTGGCAGGCAAATGTCGATCTTTTAAATATCGACCCTTTTTGTTTTTCTCCGCGGATTATGCGTTGCAATGTACGTTTTTTTATTTGAACTAAAACAAGACAATTTATCAACAAATTATAGGGTTGATCAGATTACTGATTCGAGATTTCACGTGACAGCGAGTTTGGAAGCGAAAGAGAGTAATAGGTCCGCTTTTATGACATTCAGGTTTAGTATGTCCGAAGACAACCAGTGCCACAGCTGTATTCGCCCGAAGACAGACGACTCTCAGGATCAAATGGATAAAGAGCGCTGCGCAAGGTTTTAATTTCCTTTTTATTATCGTTAAATTAGGGAAAGTCATTGCGAAATTGAAAGGCGACGAAGAAACAAAATGACAGCCTACATTAATGAACTGTGTGAGATGGTCCCCACATGCAATTCCCTGGCGAGGAAGCCGGACAAGCTCACCATTTTGAGAATGGCCGTTAGCCACTTAAAGAATCTCCGTGGTAATTGATCTTTAATACTACCAAAGTGATTATACCCTTTCCAACGCATTGCTGACCGATAAGATTCGATAAACCCTTGACTTAACCGTGAACGTTTCCTAGAGTTATTTAAAATATTGTGTCCCCATGTATGTAGCATAGGATTTTTATTTCCTTTTCTCAGAAGTATCTTTTGCCCACAGCTTATCTTTATTGCGGCGTAGCTTCATTCGCTTAGTTGTACATCTTTAATGCGGTAAATTGGTTGCTCGGTTTATTTTCTCTAGTCTAAGGTTCGCTGTTTTGTTTCTGTAAACGTCAATTGCCTATTTAAATAAACTCTACGACACGACCGTGCATTTAAGTTTCTTATTGTTATGGCATACTTGATTAGCGCCTTAAATCACCATTTGTTTTGGGCCTATGTGTTTTTTTTACGGAAATGAACTTATACAGTGTATTCACAAGTGAACATATACAAAAGTACGAGGTGCAATCCAAATCGGATTATTTCCTCCGAATTATCCTAGGTTTTCATTCCTCACGATACTAAGAATGGTTAATGCGGACAGGAACTGTTGGTTTCATTTTTACGAAAGGATTCCAACCGATTTGAGTCTGCTCTTTTGCTTCCAAATCCTAATTTGCGGCGGTAAAATCTAGGAAGCGCTTTCTGTCACGTCGTCTTCGTTGGCAAGCTAGCTACTCATCTTACTTTATTTTCTCAAACGGTTTGACCAACACCCCTGGCTTCATGATAGAAATCCTTAGGCGGTTCCTCGCCGATGGCACTCCGATGCCAGTTCATTAAAGATGTAGAAGGGATACCCAAAAAACTTGGGACACTGAAATGGATATTTCCGGCTTCTTAGTTGTCTTTAGTCAGCCACGAGGTGTCTTGGGGTCCGAGCCCCCACTCTTTCCATTAATTATTACGTAAAATGCTCTACGATATGTTACTTGCTCATCGCTACCTCGATTATGATAGAAAATATTTGTTAGCATGGAAGTTGTACTTCTCTAATTTGATTACAGGATGGAACATACTTGCTCTATCATCCCCTAGCGATCTTAAGGAATGGCCCTTCTGGTATCTCCTCGTCTTTGTTGATTTGTCCATCTACGTTCGCACTTGTCATTAAATGCCCATTCGAGAAGGATCTTTATGAAGCTCTTATAAATAAAACAGAACTAGAATGTTCCGTTTGACAATCAGTTTGGTGAAACCCTATTTCCAAAACAATCCATCATGCCCCCATAGTCTTACTGGTATGAACGTTGCTCTAATAGATACCCTCACCAACTTCGAAATGGACCATCTTGTTTACAAAGACCCGAATCTTTGGCTCTCTTGTAGTTTTACTATCAAACTATCGTTTTTCAAGCCCCGGTGCTCCAGTCTTTTCGGCGACGTGTACGCAAAAAAGTGCCGGGCACATGACAGGCGTACCTGGCTCGGAGCTTGTCGCAGATATCCTTGTATGTGCATAGACTATCGATTTTTAGATGTTTCTGATGCTGTTCATAAGTCAGGTGCGTTGAAAAATCAGATATTTGTATCTACCGACAAACGAGGAATGAAGATTTCAGAGGTAGAATTTTAGTTGCACTCTCTAAGCCTCCAAATACCGGGTTATTTATTTTTACACAGAAAACCATACGGGAAAGCAGAAGAGTTCGGAACCGAAATTCATATGTATCCTGAAACTACCGTGACAGCAGTTTTCGAAAAGGTCCGGCGAAAGGACAAAAAGCGAGTGTTTCACGAACTAATTTGGACACTTTTTAGAACAAGGTTGCTACTTCAAATCATCCTCTCCATGCCTGAGTATGTTTCACAGATGATGTGTCAAGTTTAGTGTAGCATTTATTAAACAACGACTATTAAAGGTCGAAAAAAATAAATTATTTCTAGTCAGAAGGGTATCAAAACGGGACACTTCGCTTTCTAGCCTTAAGTGAATGTAGGCCATTTAGCCACGTAATCCAATATTATAGGTAGATTGATGCCCGAATTTACCCTGTAGTCTGGTTTCTAGCAATTGTTTTTTCTTTTAAGAAGATAGAGAATGAAGGGGGATCTAAATTAGCTTAGTTCGTCCGATAAACATTGACGGAATCACCATAATGGTTACCCGACAGTACTGAGGATATCAGAAGTGCAGGTTGTTAGTCGTAGTCTGCCTCAGTTTTGCACCATTCCTCGGACTGGTGAATCCTGTCCTTTATCTTTTTAATGCACTACCGTGATGTCCATTTAATTTAACTGATCGGTATTTCTGGAGAATTCGATCCTTCAAAAAGTCTCGTCCCCGAGCTTGTAGATTCTCTTGAACGATGAAAAGGTATCCAAGTAATTATCCTCGTCGAATTCTTCATCTCAAATATTTTAAATCGAAAGATTATTGTTTGCTTCCTCCATACTTCTCCAAAATTGAGGGCCCTGATAACTGACAATACACACCCGAATCTCGAATTCCGTCTACGCCTTCAGATAACGCGAAAACGTTTCACGTAAACGAGGAGACCGTTTAGCGCACCGTCCACATTAACATGTACTTCCACTAGTTCTCTCTGAACATAAAATAGAATAAATCTTTCCGTTACATCTTTCGACTGAGATCAAAATATCTTATTGGATTTTGTACTTTACCGAATAAACCGATCAACTCAAAACTGTAGAGAAATGCAATCGACCTCATCGACCTCGACTTCCTAAATTTTAGCTTGAAATTGAAAAATGCGAGGACATAAATACTAATAACCATTGTTGCATAAAACGAAGTATGCTGCCCTGTTTGACACAAAGCGATCAATTTCCTCGATTGCCCTATGCTAGCGAAAAAGGCGAAGGATTTTTCTCTGCGATCTCCTTTGCTAGTGAAATGTCCGGGTATTTGACTGTTTTTTTCTTCTGGTGCAAACCATACCCAGGACCCCGAATTTCACTGCCGATCCGTGAATCTATTCGTGACATGCGATTTGAGCTAAACTACCCCATCCCTCTAAACCAGTCATGCTGTATCTTAAGCTCGAAGCACCAAGTCATTCAGTTTGCTCGTTCTCCTAGCCAGTTGATGTAACTCTGAATTGTCACCAATGCGGAACGTGATACTTGGGAGAGAGATAGGAAGAGTTAGGGTGACCCTACTCCAATTATCTTCCCCGCTTAAATGTGATTTAATGAAGTTTTGACAGATTTGAATAAATAATCGGACCCAGTTGTGAAAGACTCGGCGGCATCGGTTGATTCGAACCCACCACAGCAAGGGTAGGCTTTAGTACAGCCAAGTCTCTAGCCACCTGTGCTACGAGGCCTCACCGGAAGCCGTGCTTGGGTCAGCTCACCCGCCCAACCTACTGCAACTTATAGAACCTACCAATTCTGACACAGTACGCTGACTGCCCAAGCAGCATTTCCTAAACAAGAAATCTAAAATCCACCAGATAACTTCCAGGCGCAATTTACTAATAAAGGTTTTGACATATTTGAATCAACCATTTGACGCAGTTGTTAACAACGCCGAGCTTTTTCACAAATGATTCAAATGAATTAAGTTTGATTTGCTTTCTAATCCTTACGACTTGCAAAAGGTTACCCTGGATGATTACGACTTGATGGGATAAGTGGGTTTTCCAATGACTAAAAGTCAACTTGTATGGTACATCTGTTTCATATAAAACCCATGATATTGAATTATTGTTTGTGTGCGTATTCGTAGATTTTGTCTCGTTTATCCTTACATCCGCACTCCTGTCTAACTGTCTTGACCCCTATTCTACAGAGACGGTACTCGAAAGTTTTCATTTTTCAGTACCGGAACGCTCGCGTGATACCTTTTAACGAGGGTCTTGCCGCTGATCACAGAGGATGGGTCTTACTGGTTCGCAATGTTGTAGAATAGGGTTTTCAAACCAGTAGTGGTAATGACCAGCGCAAATCCAAGTAGGTACCGGAAGGGTAAGGATAAGGTTTACGGGAAAGTTGTCCTCGGGATTTGGAGTTGCCAGTGATATTTCTTTTAGTACCCTGGGAAATGTGTGTAAACCTTGCATTGCCATCGTACTGATAATTGCGGCTTAAGAACTCGTGCGTATGCCATACAACGCCATACAAAAAATACTGAATATCGGACTGCGCAAAACCTATTATTTACTGTCTTCGAAAGTCGACGAGTTTTATTTCCTATGTTTAACCAAGTCACTAAGGGTCGTTGTGGGCGAAGGAGTGGTGTGAATACCACCAAACGTATATAGTCTCAGTTAATTTTTTCTACCTTGGTGGCTGTTCGATCCCCGATCTGAGGTGGAACGAGATTTTGTGACTACTTTCTCCGGATGCCTAAATAAGCTTTTTGCACCGAAGACCCCTCAAGCTAGCTGTTTTCGACGACAGAAAGTTGCACAGATGAGTAGCGCAGTGGGATCCACACCTTGAAAGTCTGTTGCAGCGGATTCTCTGAGTAACCATTAGTATGTATACGTGAACCGTCAGCTAACCAATCTTTGTTGTTAGAAGAAGGTAGTCTACCTAGCACACCGCTTTTATTTTTTTAATCTACAGTTATTTCACCTCCGTGCTTTCCTTAGTTCATTCTCCGCAAATCCATTCGAGGTTCAGAGGTTAGGTCGAATGGTTTAGTGCCAAAATATCTCACCTTTTCTATTAGTTTGCAAGCTAGCTCTTTCTTATTGTATCCAGGGTGTTGAACTATATCCTAGGGTAAGCAAATTGCTTGGATTGATCGTAAGAAACAGCGACAGTTCCGTAATCTTACAATATCATAAAAATAGCCGATAAAGGAGTAGTTACGCGTCGAACTGCATTTGATTAGGGGAGTTTGGACGAGGGAGTCAGTTAGCAAGGTCATTGTATTATTCATTCTATTAGAATTACCCTTCCGTTAGACGAACTTGCACACAGATGAAAGGAGACAATTGATGGAAAATTATTCTGCAACTAAACTATCCACCCTTCTCGTTTTTTTCACACGCTAGACATTTATGCGTTTTTTACGTGGCGCACTACGCTACCTGTCTCAAAATATTCGATTTCCTCAGCCGTTACTGGGATTCGGAATACTTCCGTAGTCGTCGATAGTCCACCACCCTCGATAAGTGTTACCAACAAGGACATGAGACCATTTTTAGTTTATATACCGTCATAAATCAGTCATACCCAACGCTAGGCCGGAGAAATCTGAAGGCATTTAAGTCATGCCCAACACTATCGGCTGTGATCGAGAATTGTTTGTATCCAGTCCTAAAATCAGAACGGGTTCAAACCTCTACTATGCACACACGGGAAATCTTCTATAAAGAATTAAAGAACCAAGACACTTAAAATTACTGTGGTATGAGATCGGTTACCGCTATGATCGTGCTGTTGGCTTTACCAGAGTGCCGTTTCTAACAGCTTTTGTTTTAGAAACTGATTGCTTACCTGCCACTATCACGTTTTCTAACGAATCATGGTCAAGTTGTTTACGCAATTGTTCGTAGCCTCCCGGTGCAACCTGCTTTCTTTTTCCTACTGAGACGGCATAGGTAAATTAGGATTAGCACTGTAACTATTTCTCAGACCAGTCTAGCGTATACTGCAATCTACTATATCAAATATTAGCGTTTTGTTAGTAGGTTGGCCCACACGAGCACAATTCAATTTTTTTCTCTTAAAATTTTTACGACGTTTTTCACATTGAAAAGACCTTTTGTGTTGTAAAAAAACAGGTAGATTTACAGGCATCCCATGGTTAGTGTATCTGCAGACAAAGGTAATGAACCTTTTGCTCTTTAGGTACTGGCAATACGTCTGCGGGTGGAGTCTATAAGCCTGCTTTTCTTTCGGATCAGGAGTTAAAACACATTATTCTGGAGGTAAAGTCCAATTATATATAAATATAAATATATATATATATATTATGTAAACCTCTGTTTTCGAATAAGAGGCTTACGTCTAAATTTAAGTTCTCTAGCAGTTATTTGAAACCTCTCAAAGTGAAATATTTTCTTTGGTTCCTGTTTCTTCAGGCTGCTGATGGTTTCCTCTTCGTCTGTCAGTGTGATACAGGCAAAATTCTGTTCGTGTCAGACAGTGTGTCGGCCGTGCTTAACCAGTCACAGGTAAAATTTCATGCGTAATATATATTTGTGATTATTTCCCACGTCCCACCTGTAATGTATGATTAAAATTCTGTTGTTTTGCACTAGATTAAACATAAAAAGAAGTCCAATGTTCTCATCGAAATCGTTGTAAGAAGTTCGGTCAAAGGCCACGCGAACATTTTATCCTCCGGCCAATATGACAGCAACGGGACGAATTAAGTCGTGAAGTATTTGGTTCGTCCAGCCCCATATGCCTGTTGCGTGGAGACATACCGGAGGAGAAGTGGTAAATACTTCGAACACGGGATAATTTCGGACAAATCTATTAATTCAAATTCCATTCGGGTGTCTGGTTTGTTGACTTTGGGCTGTGACAAATGCAGGACTTGCGCACAGTAGGTCGCTTCGCATGATCATTGTTGAGGTTTTGTCCACCGTTGCAAGTAGGTACTATTCCAAAAGGTTGCAATTACTCTTCGCTCTATTGGCTGAAGGTCGTTTTTGTGTCTTGGCGTCTGGCAGATTTTAGGAAGTGTCTTGTTTTAGACCACTATGAGTTTCCTTATTGATTCATCCGAGACAACGGTTCCCATGAAAGTAAATTTTGAGTAACATCTAGCTTTGATTTGGCCTTATGATTGTTACTAATACTTCAAATGTATTCGACTGCCTGACCCTCACACGAGTCTTCTGAGGACATCCTCCTGTTTTCTTGTTTCGCAAAGCTGCTTTGAGTGTTGGCGGCACTGGCTGCTGTCAGTGTCTTTCAGTCTTCCCAATAGCCCTTCCACATAGTGTAAGTATTTCTGCTTCGCATCGTCCTCGCGCCAGTGACTCTTTGGCCGCCAGTCTTCCTCTCCCGACTACTGTTTGCTAGCTCCTACACTGACCGCAACGATCAGGATTGTAATGCCGTTTTAAAGATCACTGCTTTTTTTTCTTGGGCAACCCATCGACTGCCCGCATGTTTTGCGCAATCGTGACTTTACTCGGTCCGATCACATCAGTCGACCATCTTACGTGCTGCCCTACCTGCTTCGGTTTTTTTCACCAGCCAGCCCAGTGATTAGCAGCTTTGCCTGCACGACTAGGGAGCACTGAGTGTTAGGGGAAAGGACGCTCGTGTACAGTGGTCTTTAAGTATCGACGTGCTCTCATTCCTCCTTCGCAGGACATACCGCAGACAGGAAGTTGAACGTGTTCAAGAGTTACTTTTTGGCTTGGTTCTGCTTGGAGTAAAAAATACGTTCTTTTAAGCTGAGAGACACTTTTGAGTAGTACTCCGCTAGCAGCCTACCAAATACTTGAAGAAAGTAGTTTGTTTCGTCTCTTTCAAAGATGTTTTTTTCCAATTTCTTACTTATGACTGCAGCTTGAGGACTGAGCGACAGGCAAAGGAAGGGCATTGCTCACTCTCGGCAGTGGTGGTGAAGCTGCACTGTGTGCAAGTGGATATTAGCGTTTTATTCGGAGTTACTTTTTACATTCGACTTTTTGGAAAGGAGTTGCTTCCTGGTATTTCCATTCGCTGATCCAAAATTGTTATATTTGTCGGGTACTCCATCATACTAAGCCTCGTTCCATAAAAAAGCCTGTCCTAGTAGATCCTATGTGGCATGTAGTATGCGCCGACATAAATGAAAACTTGCCCAGAAGATTTAAGTATCTCTTCAAACAGAAAAGATTAACCAAATAAGGTTATAAAATTAACTTAGATGGAACACAATTCAAAATAAATTAATACACGACAGCATTGCGGCCTTTCACTGAACTTCTTACCAGTCCTCACCACAAACAATCGTTTTGGGAAGAATCATAACTACTTCAGTGCCTTCATTTTTCTTCTAGCTTCTCTATGCAACCATAACTACGGCCCCGTTTCACTGAGAGGACATATGCAATTTCATTCACTTGACTCATTTTTTAGATAATCACATCTATTTAAAATCTAATTAAGGTGGTAATATTGCGTTTGGATAATTTTACCGATTTTCGCATACTTTATAGCACAAGCTGTTTTCTCTTTTTTGCTTACCATTTCCAGACTACAAATTGCTTTTTCCGAAAGGAAAATTGACAACTCTTCGCGTGCCTATTTATAAATTTCCTGGTTAATGAGTCATATTGCAGTAGCTGTGAGTCGCTTTGCGTACTCCGTAGTCAGAATTAATAAGTCTGAGGATATTACACGACAGAACTACCAATGCCCGTCTCTCAGGAAATTCTCATAAGTACGAACTTTTTTCAAACCTAACCACATCCTTTCTTCAAGCACCAACTCTATAGAAAACTCGCACTGTTTAATTCGTAATCTTTCTAAGTTTGAGGCTGATGCCGATACTTTGGTAAAAACTGACATGCTGCCGTGGATGAACTAACTTAGAACTAAGTCTTGCGCTTTATCAGTCTTGCAAGCCGTTTGAGTAACCGTTTATACTGAGTTTCTGTCCATTTCTTCAACCTTCGTTCTATTTAGATGCGTATCTGACGCTGTTTCTGAAGATAGGTTTGAACTGAAATCCTAAATGTCAGGCGAATAAAGTTCTTCTGAATTGAAACTTTGTTATTAATGTAGACTACGTAAAGTAGGTAAACTGCAGAGACAGAAAATGTTTGCTTTAAGAACATTGCGAACTGCTGACTGCCCGGATTTGTGCCAAGTGCTTTGGCCTTTGAGCTATCCTGGCTACGCTCACCAACTGTACAGCCTGATCGATATCAAGATTAGAATCTACAGCTTCTCAAGTACCCTATGCATTGTCATTATTTTTAGTCGGAATGGTATCAACACACCCTGTATGATCTCTGTCACCCGGATGATGCGGAGAAAATTCGCGAACATCTGATGGGTGTTGGCGTGGCTCCCCCCACCGCCGCTGCTGTGGCGACCAGGGGAAACTCTGAGGCGCTGAAGGGCGGCAGTACAGTCGCCACCGCTACCTCAAAAACCCTGCCCACTTCCGCTCTCAACGGCCTCACACCTTCCTCATGTTCGCCTACTACTGGCAACTGTTCCGCAACAATCTCCACGACGTCCACCATCTCAACTGCGGCCTCTGCTTCCACCTACTCCACTCGTGTTCTTGACTTGAAGACGGGCACGGTCAAAAAGGACGGTCAAAGTTGTAGGTGCCGACATTTTTGTTCTCGTTGTTTCTTCACTTCCTTTTCCACTGCAATATTACCTATTCAAACGTTACCTTTGATTGCAGTATCCCCCCATAATTGGCTTCAAATAATATACATGTCGCAAATTATGATTTATTTTGTTTGTTTACCAAGTCGAAAACGGAAATTTGTGCTTAGTGACGTGCTAATTTTTAAAAAAATTACCCAGGTACCCCTACAAAAACAGCTCATATTGAGCAATTTAGACGAGAAAGTACATTCGTGTCTCCGATTTACAGGTGCCCTTTTGGTTTATTTATAATCCACACCTGTAAATTAACTGAAGTTGTTTAGGCCAGTATGTTTGGTAATCAGAATTCACTTCAATCCTCGAGAAACCATAGCCAAATCTGTAACCGTGCTCGCAGTATGAAACGATCTGACCTCAACAAAAGCATGCTTACCCTTAGTCGAGGATTTTTATGGTCATCTGGAATAGTCCTTAGGCACAAAGATAACCATCTATGAGACTTCATCTGTTCCATCATGCTAGCAAGCAGGTTTGTCTTGCCCTAGGAACATGATGAGCAAAGGAAGAGCGAGTGCAATTGATACTGCACAAGTCTGCCTCCTCCTAAACTAACACGCGCACCTTTAGGAGCAGCGGTGGACATTGTCAGTTACGCCGGTCGAACCATGTAAGCCGACCAGTTTGGGAGAGTCAGCTGTTGTGGCGTGAAAACTGATTTCACACCAGCAACGGAGCCTTATCACGCGAGCGTGGTCATGCTACAATGTGGAAATTACCTGCGTTTCTGAGGTGCGCTTACAAAGTCAAGGCACACACTCGAAAGTTCGACCGTCGATTTCGACGAGGTCCACCGTATGCTCCACACCAGGTGGTGCAGGGACGGTGAATTGCGCGTGAATTAGTTTTAAGTGATAGTAGCCTCCTCTCCCACCTGTGCCCGGTGTCATGACAGAGTCAAGAAGACCGGAGATGGGAGAGGGCGCAGGTGGCTGGTGCGGCCAGAGTCGCCCCTGCGTGTACCACCACACCTGGCTCGGATCCCATAGAGTGGTAGTGCCATAAAGGCCACATTAAAAAGGAGCCATTGCAGCCTGACTCTCAGTCAGCCAGTCAGCCACTTCACACAAAACACACATTGGGCTGACCATGAGCTCCGATTTATCCCGTCAGTTGGCATCCTTCCAAGCCACGGCTTTTAGCGCACCCTGATAGTTTCAAGCGCGTCAGATTGTTTATAGTGAGATAAATGCGCTGAGCTGTTGATCTCACTCTCTCCCCTACCCCCACAATCAGACCACCATCCGAGCCAGTCAGTTGTCTGATGCGGGAATGGGTGCAGCTGCTGGTGACCTCTTCTACATGTGCTACGTACACGACCTGGCCCCCAAACACGAGCACCAGGATTTCACACAACAGGGGGTTGAACGGCTTACATCTCACATGTGTAAGATAACCAGAGGTCACGATAAGAAGAAGACATCGCAGCCTGACTCTCAGACCACCAGTCAGCCACTCCACACAACACTCATTGGACTAACTGTGACATCTTAGTGTAATTGTCAGTTGGCAACCTTCCAAACGCGCCGCTTATCGTTACCACACTCTCTCCTCCCCCACCTGAGCCCGGTGTCAAGACAGAGTCAAGAAGACCAGAGATGGGAGAGGGCGCAGGTGGCTGGCGCGGCCGGAGCCGCCCCTGGGGGTACCACCACACCTGGCTCTGATCCCACGGAGTGGGAGTGACATAAAGGCCACATTAAGAAGGAGCCATTGCAGCCTGACTCTTAGTCCGCCAGTCAGCCACTCCACACAAAACACACATTGGACTGACCACGAGCTCCGAGTTATGCCGTCAGTTGGCAACCTTCCAAGCCACGGCTTTTAGCTCACCCTGATAGTTTCAAGCGCGTCAGATTGTTTATAGTGAGGAAAGAACGCTGAGCTGTTGACCTCTATCTCTCCCCAACCCCAACAAGCAGACCACCATCCGAGCCAGTCTGTTGTCTAAAGTGGAAGTGGGCGCATTGGCTGACGGGTCGGAATACCCATCTTCGCGCTCCACAGCACGACCTGGCCCCCATAACGCACACACATGGATTTACTTAGGGGATATGGAGGAGCCATCGCCGTCTGACTCCCAGTCCACTGGTCAGCCACTCAACACACACAGCACATACACTGGGCAGACGGCGTGGTCTGGTGTAAGCGTCAGATTGGTAGCCTTCCAAGCCACGGTTTCTAGGAAACCGTGATTTTATCAGGTACACTATGATGATTGTGAAAGTGTTGTCTATGTATTAATGTAGATGGTGTGCCCTGATGTGGCTTAGCCTCCGGTGGTTTACCGCAGGTTGTCGTGGAAGCACATGTGTCCTAAATGGCGCATGCGGTGCGTAAATGTGCGGGAGCAGCGAGGGCACTGGAGGCAGTGATCTCTGCTGTGGGTTGGTGCTCCAGGCACTGGTTCACCAGTCTCTGCACGATGGATTCGCAAGTGATCGACCAGGCCGATGCGTGAGGTGAATGTGCGGTCGCATTGAGGACAGTTTAGGAGAGAGTCCCCATCGCTGATTGTGGTGGTGGTGGTAGTGAAGACGAAGGCGGTGGTGGGGGTAACAGGCGATGAGTATTGGGATGTGTTCTCGATGATGGCAGGACTAATGGAACTGATGCCAGGGGTGAGGGTGGGGGAGTCCGAAGGAGGGTTGGCAGAAGTTGACGTAGAATTTTGAATTGTCGGACTGTTGGTGCATTGCGTCCGAAGATGTCCGACTAGGCCGATTCGCGCGCGGAAGGTGCGGTGACAGCGCGGGCATGTAAGAAGGGCCTGGACATTGGCGATGATGGTCCGGGGCGCTGGTGACTTTCGTGCCGCTGTTTTGGCCTTGGCGGCGGTGATCCGGTTTTCCTCATAGATTGCTGAACCAGTCTTCACGGATCTTCTCCATGCCGGTTTATCCTGGGCGAGGTCCTCCCAGGTCGACGGGTTGATTTGCAGTTGCTTCAGCGATTTCTTCAAAGTGTCCTTGTAGCGTCGTTTTTGGCCTTTTTATCGGCGAGCACCCGTAGCGACGTTTGGGTAGTCGCTCGTCGTCCATTCTTACCAGGTGGCCGCTCCATCGCAGTTGCACTTGCCTTAGCATGGTGGTTCCGGTCCGCTCCAGGACTTCCGTGTCCGGGATTCTGTCTTGCCATCTCAGCTTCAGTATTCTGCGGAGGCAGCTGAAATGAAAGTGATTAAGCTTCCTGGCTTGGTTCGAGTAGACGGTCCAGGTCTCCGCTCCGTAAAGGAGTGTCATCAAGACGACGGCCTTGTACATCTTCAGTTTGGTTTTCAGGTGAATACCGTGGCAATTCCTCTCGGAGGCCTGCAGCCGGCCGAAGGCCTGGCTAGTTTTGGAGATCCGTTGGACAACCTCGTCATCGATTCTCGTGTTGCGTGACAGCGTGCTTCCTAGATAAGCGAAGGTTTCCACATTTTTGAGTTGAGCACCGTTGCCATTGATTTGGGAAGCATTGTATTCCGTTCTGGGTGGTGGCTGGTGCATGACAACCGTTTTGGCTGTACTGATTGTTAATCCCAAATCGGCGCAGCCAGCGGCAAAGAGGTCCATACTCCTTTGCATGTCCTCCTCCGTCACGGTGTTAAGGGCACAGTCGTCCGCGAACAGCATGTCATGGACTGTAGTCGTAGACATGCGCCTTGAAGCCTGCATACGCCGACTGTTGAGAAGGTGTCCGTCAGTTCTGTATGCGATGCGGATCCCAAGCTGCTCATCACGGTAGGCGTCCATCAGCATAGCCGAGAACATGAGACTGAACAGGGCGGGGGGCAATACGCAGCCCTGCTTCACTCCGTTGGTTACTGCGAATACTTAGGATACCGTCCCGTTGTCAGTGACACGTGCCGTCATCCCGTCGTGAAGCTGACGCACCATGTGCGTGAACCGCTCAGGACAGCCGAATTTCTGCATGACTTTCCACAGTCCGTCGCGATTCACCGTGTCAAAGGCTTTCGTTAAATCTACGAAGGTAGTGTATAGGTGAGTTCGCATCTCCTGGCACTTCTCTTGAAGCTGGCGGGCGGCAAAGATCATATCGGTTGTCCCGCGGTGTCGGTGGAAGCCACATTGGCTTTCCGGGAACAGGCCCTGCTCTAGGTGACCGTTCAGAAGATAGAGAAGGATACGGGCGAAGATCTTCCCGGCGATGTTGAGCAACGAGATGCCTCTGTGATTATCACAGAGTTGCCGGTTCCCTTCCGTTTGTAAAGATGGACGATGGTCGCGTCTTTGAATTCCTGAGGAACTTGTCCTTGGCGCAACATCTACTGGAAGAGTGTCGTGAGTTCTGCCATCAGACGGGGCCCTTGGTGCGTCCGGTGGGATTGCCTCGGATCCCGGTGCTTTACCGCTGGAAATCTGCTGCACGGCCCGGATGGTTTCTGGTAGGGAAGGTGGCAGATCCAGGTCATTGTTCGTGTCCGCTTGATGGAACCGGTCAATGGCAGCATCGGAGATGGCTGATGAGCAATTAAGGACACTTCTGAAGTGCTCGGCCCAGCGCTTCAGAATTTGCGATTTCTCTGTCAGCAGTGTTGTGCCGTCAGAGCTGAGCAGTGGTGCGGTCTCCTTGATACACGGGTCTTATATGGCCTTGATGGCTTTTAAAAAGTTTTTCATTTCATTGCTGTCCGCTTCCCCTTGTATTACCTCAGCCTTTCGGATAATCCTGGCATCCTGCATCTCCTTCGGCCGTTGCTGTACAAGGCGCCGACCTCTGAAGAAGGCTGCTTTGGTGGCGTCAGTCCGAAGGTCCATGTAGGCTTTGTGTAGTCCATTCTTCTCCGCGAGTAAGTTGCTGATGTGTGCGTCATTGTCGTCAAACCAGTCCTGGTGGCAACGGCATGCGCGTCCGAGGACATCGAGGGCGGTGGACTGGATGACATTTCGCCGTTGACACCATCGTGTCTCCATGGAAGCGTTATCATCTGGAGCATGCAGGTTCTCCAGTTTCTGGGTTATTTGGTTGCTGAAATCAAAACAGGGAGCAGGCAAATTTAACGAAAGAGTATTTAACTTACCTGGCGGCCTCTTACCTTGGGGCCTTCGTCGGGGTCGCAGTCGGAGCCTCATCTGGGCGATGACAAGGTGGTGATCTGTCCAACCATCGGCATCGCGGATCGCCTTGGTTAACAGCACGTCCTGTCGATCTCGCCTCCGCACGAGAACATAGTCCAGCATATGCCAGCGCCGCGACCGAGGGTGCATCCACGTGGCCTTCCCCTGCGTCGGAAGGCGGAAGAAGTTGTTGGTCAGCAGGAGACGGTGTTCCGCACACGTTTGCAGGAGGAGGCCGTTATCGTTACAGCTACCGAGACCGTGGGGACCCAGCACTCCCTGCCAGGCAGCGTTGTCCGTGCCCACGCGGGCGTTGATGTCACCAAGGACAATTAACTTGTCCACCTTTGGCACAGTCACCAGCAGGGCGTGCAGGTCCTCGTAGAATTTGTCCGTCGCCGCATCAGAGCTCGTCATTGGGGGAGCGTAGGCACTGATGATGGTGACCAACTAGTCTCCCCGAAGAGGCTTGCGGAGGCTCATCCGGTGATCATTGATACCCTGCGGCAAACAGGGCAGACGTCCCACGATGTTATTCCGGATGGGAAAGGCAACACAAGGGTCGCGTCGCTCTGTCTTTGTCCGGCCGCTCCAGAAGAAGGTGTAACCGGCACCCACCTCCTCCAGCTGACCCTGCTCAGAGAATCGGGTCTCGCTGAGAGCAGCAATGTCCACCTTGTAGCGCGCCAGTTCCCGAGCGACTAGCGCGGTTTTGGTTTAGTGGAAGAACGACCCGAGTTAGTCTGGGCCGCCTACGGGGTTGCTGTCGCCCCCACCGTAGGACTTTTTGAGAGGGGGAGAGATGGGAAGTTCGGGAGTCAGACATACCGGGTGTGGAGGCACAAACAACACCGGAGACCCTCACCTGGTTTAGCCCGCCGGTCGTGATGGTTGCCCGGGGTGTGGCTGCTGGGAAGAACCCAACTTCGAGGAGCCACAGAAGAGAGTTGTGTACCAGTTAGAGGCGGCCACAAGAGCATTCACCACCTGTACGAGACAAATGGAGTGACCAAATGCTATCTGTGTGGTGCTACTCCTAACTAGCACCCCTCACACACGCACCCACACATACACAGAGCACTATGGTGCCTGGCGCTGAGGAATTGTCGCGTTTTTCATAGCGGTTCTTTTGAGAACTAAGATCGACCAGCTGTCCATTTTACCCTTAGTTCTGGAGCCAAATATTTGCTTTCGCGCTCGGCATGAGTTTCATCTAGACCTGCACCTAGGTATCTTCGTGTAGACATTGTAAACGCTAGGTTTTACGGTGAATGCTCCTTCAATTAACGATAAAGGCGCCTAGATAGTGACGTTTTATGACGTTGCGGAATGTTGGTATGCCAGAATGGGGCAGTATTATACATCCATAAACGGTAGAAAACAGTTGTGCCAATAGTTGAGAACTCGTCAATCTCTCGTACCCAATCGCTGGGTCCTTGCAACTGCCTGCTTTGGATATCCTATAAGCCCACCAGCGAACGATGTTTCGACAATTGCGTACTGAAAATCGACTGTACGCCTGTCCGAGTTACCTGAGGCTGTCCAGTGTTAGGCAACCGAGCGAAGCATGATGCTTAAGACTGGCTACGAAGTTGACTGACTCTGGTCCCGCAACTGCAACGGCCTCTCGTCTGATTGTCTCTAACCGTTTCGCCCTTGACACAGTTGAAACGTGCCTCTAAGGTCTCTTACTTAGAAAGTATACGACCCAGAAGGCGCTAGGCTACAACAGGCTTTGCCGTGGTAAGACGATCGGACCAGCTGATAGTGTATGGGTTGCTCGTCTTCGTGGAAATCTTAAATTAGTTAACAGGCCTCATGTGAGTATGCGAAGAAATCCCTGGGCTTAACCTTCTCGACACCATTCAACCAGTTGCGGTACTAGTAGGCCGTATTGAATACTAAAGGTGAACTAGTCGCTTTGTACACCTAACAGGGCAAGCCGAGGTGCAGGTATGTTGCCCGTATTGGGCATGACACTCCGCTTCGCCAAGGTCTCAAACATTGCCACTATAACCAAGGGTCCACTCTTGTCTGATTTCTGGATTTTGCCGCTGATTTTGACTGTTACTAGCGGAATTCCCATGCTCCAAATTAGCGCACCTGACACAAGCCTATACTCACTGAAAAAGGACCGAAGTCGGTGTGAATGTCAGGAGAGTGCTGTTTTCGATGTCGGCCCTGGCGTACACCAGGGTTGCCTTCTTCCAATACCTCTGCTCAATAACTTTATAGACCGAGTGCTTAAACATGCATCGGCAGACCACTCCAGTATTGCCGTGGGTGAAAATCCATGCACTATTAGCCTTATCTACGCTGATGAAGTTGCAGTGCTGGTGAGCTCCTTTGCAGAAACAGAGCATGCAGTGTCCCGTCTAAGTGCAAAGGCAGCCCAAGTGGGCCCAAAATAGACCTCATTGGGGAAAACGAAGATAGCCTCTACCGCTCAGTCACTATAGACATTGGGTTAATAGGCAGCTTCTTCTAAATTGGGTTAAAACTGCTGCCAAGTAGTCAAGGTAGAGGCGAAATGGATTCTAAGATAAAACAAGCGTGTGCAACCTTCATTCGACTTCGTCAAAGCCTCTGAAATTGACGTGAGATCAGCATGAAGATCAAATTACGAGTTTACAACGACCCTGTCACAGCATATCCTCGGGTCTTAAACATGCTCTGTGCGCTCAGAATCGGGATGCCACCCTGAAGTATATGACCGCTGGCGCCTACACTCACTCTGAAATCGTATCTCTGATCGCGTCCCCAAACGCACTTCCAACTCTACAGCTGCGTCCCCCCTTCAACACCAACTGAGATAACTAAGTTATGTGCAACGCAGATCAGAAAGAGAAGTCATCCGGAATGTCACCTCGCCTGAAATTGGCCCTCGCAAGTGACGGCGTCGAGACGGCCAATTGAAGAGGTGGTGTGTATGTTGTGGAAACCGACCTCGAAAACGTCTCTGGTCTATCATATGTGGGAATGTCGCGTCGATTCGCTCATCTGGGCTCAGTATTCTGAAATTTACTACAATGGAGGGCGCTTTTTCTTGATGCTATTGACCTACATCAAGGAACCCAATAAATCAGTTATTTTAGCGCCTTTATGACTCAAGCATCGTGGTGACCATAACCTCACTGAAATTAAAAGGAGCGTAGATATCTTTGTCTGCCCCACACTGTAGCATGTCACTTAAGCGCTTTGCTCATTCACTTCAGTTTTCGTTCGCATGAAAATGTGCTGAAAACTGTGGTTCCGCCTTTGAGTCTTTTTTAAGAAGAATGACTATATGCATTAGTAAGTATCCAATAAAATTGTTTAACCAAAATGCTAGAGTAAACTTCCTTCAGTGAACTACTGACGAGTGTGATCTCAGTCAGATATAATGGCACTGTTGAAGTCTACCGATTTGGTTAAGGCAGCCTCGAATTCAAGGCACAGAAACTCTGCTATGTACATGCAACCCATTTTGGAATTTGTCTTGCTGTAATTATTAAAATCCAGCATCTTAAGTCCTCCTATGAGGGTTGTGCTTAATACGTACCTTTTTTATTAAGGATACTCGGGCTGTAGAAGATTTACCCCCTTCCCCCTGTAGTGCAATCTCAGATAATTTGGGTGAACCTTTTAGAAGCGCGTAATGTGACTTGTTTCATTAGACTTATTTTGGCACGTGCTTTATATCTCATTCCTCAGGGCCCAAGTTTTAGATTAATAAACACCGGATCTCTCAGTCCTATAGCTAGACCAGTTCTTGCGAACTAAATCAATAAAATGACACCGAGTCTGCCGAACTCCACTTTGTGTGGTATGTCCTACGACAATTGCCCAGGTGTGATTATGACCGAAGTGTTGCCCCTCCCTGGCAGTATCATAAAAATCAATTTTTTCGCGATCGTACTTTTTCACATCTTAAATATGCATATAAAACAGTTGCTCTTTAGTTTTACTTTTTGACTCAATTAGACGTTTCCGTCTGTTTCGTCTTGCTTTATTACCGGGCGCGTTGACTGCTTACAAGACTCAATCGTTTTAAGCGATTGACGAAATCAATTCAGTAGACAGGTTATTCGCACTTGCACTACGTACAGTTGTATACAGTGGCTGTTGAGCATAGAAAACTTTATCCACCGGATCAGCATAACACGTTTTAACAAATTGGATCATCTAGTCGAACTTGGTGATAGTTCAACAAATTTGATATGTTAAAACGGGATATATCCTGTCCATTTGTCTTCAACTAATCTCATTACCTTTGAGACCGGAGGATTTTTTGAACTTGCGTTTGTGGCCGATGAAAACATATATGTTAAACGCCGTTACAAGTACAAGCAAGTGGTCCCATGAGAAGCAGTGAATGTAGTACCGAATCTACCAGGAAATTATTTGCAAAGACAGCGCAAAGGAGGACGAATCTTCGCGTACCAGTTGGAGTAAAGATGATGGAAACCGGTCGAAATCAGTAATCATCTATGCATATTTGTCTCTCCTTTGAATCTCATATAGGGTTTCATCCTCAGCCTTAACAGCATCCACACGAGAAGTTTTTTTTAGGGTAGTTTAACCAACAGGACACAGGTTTTTGGGCTAGGGGTTATCGCGTAGGGCGTGAGGCGTAGCACCTGTTAAATTTCGTGGCCATGAAGATAGGCACTCGGTTTGTGCTCAAGGTACGCCGTGAAGTTACTGAAATTCGAAGCTAGTAAGAATTAGATCGCGTACCTATTCACATCCCGCCCGCAGCCAAAGTTCTACGCAATCATTTCCCGCAGACTAACTTGCACATAAAACGTTTATATTCGTTTGCTTTCATCTCGGACTAATTTGGTGTCTCGGACGTAAGCAGTTAACTCCGGTGTTTTAGCAGTTCCTTCTTTACATTAACAACGCCAATAGTAATGCTGCCTTCATGCCTGAATCAAATTTCTTCGTGCATGTAGTTGTTGTGAAATGGCTTATTAAGGCGGTACACTGTATCCCAGGGGGAAGTCTGTAAGAGTGTACATTTGGCAGAGAGTACTTTAACAGTTCAAGTTTCTTTTATCGCTGCCTTAAGGGCATGCCATACCTTCCCCTCTTGAAGTCACACCTGCTACAGCTAGCTCCCATTCACACCGTTCACTCGATTTTGAATAATATTGTATGTGCTGGTATTTCTTCTGCAATCTTGCTGGGCTCCCCTACCCATCTTTCAGACTTTCCTTTGCATGGAAACGAAGTGTGTCTGATAATATGCCTAATCGAGTACATTTCCTTCCCGATTGCGAGTGCGATGAGTTGATTTCTTATCACCCACCTTTCTCTGCTGATGTTTGGAAAATGCCTTATCGTTTTTTCGCCTCTGGTGAATTGCCCTAAGTACCTTGGTCGATATTTTTACCGTATTTATATCAGGAGTTTCCTTTCAATGCTCTGAATCGCTTGTACCGTATAAAGATTTAATGTCGCCGTTGTCTGCTGAGATACCTTTTGAAAGCATTTATTGCCCTTTTTTGAAGTGCTAGCTGGGAACTGCACATAGACATCAATCACCTCCGCAAATAGCAGTCATAGTCCGTTTATTTTAATTTCCAAATTTTTATTGAAACACTACCGCTTTAACTAGAAGAATAAGTTTGTTTACGGTGTTCTCTACCGTTACTTTTGGTGCCAGTTAAAAGCGTGGGATTCCAATGAACTCCCTATTTTCACCTGTTATTTGCATTTTTAAAGATAAATCCAATATTCATTGGGCTAAAGGAAATAAGGTTAAACTACCATCTGTCAAAGTTGGCAGGTTTAATCGTTACACAGTTTTCTGTCTAAATGGCCGTCTGAGGTCGTTACATGGCAATTTCTACGGAATACACCTGACTTTATGTTTGCTTGAGGACTTTAAATGAAATCTTCGGCCTTACCCTTTCTCATCTGTTTCCTACCCAGTTTGCAGAAGTCGCTTAATGTTTGATTATAAGGTTAAAAAAACAGTTTTTCAGCTCCGCCTAAAGATATTTTTTGCATGACTGTCTGTCATCATTTAACAACATAATTGCAGCTAACGCGTTCTATTTATTCTACCCCTTTTCAGGTCAAACGCGCACCAGCGCAGGTGCTCGGCGGGGCTTCATTTGTCGACTCAAGCTGGGTATTTCCTCTCATCCTAACTGCAACTCTGCGTCAGCCGCTGCCAGACAAGCTCGCTTGCGTCACCAGCAGTACATGTTGTCGTCGCTAAAGCGCTCCCCGGAGAAATGCGGTGGCAACAATGGATTCCATGGGCCCACTCCACCACAGCAGCCCTACGCACTCGTCCACGTGACGGGTTTCGTCAAGAACTGGCCTTTGAATTCCGGTGCCGCTCCCACTGCCGCTACTCCAATCCCCCTAGAGCAGTACTCTAATCACTCGTCCATGGTTCTATCTCTGTTGGGTGCGTTGGCCAATGAGCCCCCCCCCCCTCCTCACTGCTCTTATTTACTACTAGTATTTCTAATCGAGAATCTTGCGTAATGCACTGCAGCTGATGTTGTCACTCAGTACAGTATCCAAAGTTCGGTATGCTCTTCAGAGTGTGGAATAGCATGTGGGCATGTGATACGGTTGTGGTCACTATAGGTGCATGGGAACTGCTTCATCCTTTCCCACGGAGTTGTACAGCATACTTCAACCCTGCGTCCGATGCTTGCTACCTTCTTCTAAGAGGTAACCATAGTTGTTTATACGCCATCATGCCCATTAATTTTTACACGCATGTATCTAGTTTCCGTGGTGAGTGGTTGCGCATCTCGTAGTTTGCCTTGCGGTGGTTGAAGGCCTTCGGTGAACCTCAGACGATTGCTCTCTCGCGTTGAAATCTAATGGCTATACTTCGTCTGATGGTCTCCAGCACAGCCCGAGAACCAAATTTTGCATTGGCAGAGAAATTTTTCTTTACTGTATGATAAAAAAACGGTCAACATTGCGAGGCGGGTTTCTGCTCCGATGAAGGGTATGACAATGATAATAAGCCTAAAGCAGCTCTAGGATTGTTTTTCCTTGCAAAATGCAATGTATGCCTGTGAATATGAAAGGATTTACGACGTGTTTGCCAATACTAATGCACGTATATTGAAGTTTATCAGAATCAAGTTTTATTGACTTTCCAAAGGTTTGCTTACTTATTCAGGCCTCATGCATACTACAGTACTTGGCAATCTTAGTATACTCGTATGTTTGTGTTTGTATGCTTCACTTGACCCGGGCTACTGTGCGTGGGTGGACCCAACTTCCTTAATCTGAATCAAAATTAAAAGAGTTGTCAGATCATCATTACTTTCGTCACGCAGTCACGAACATGTATGCGCTCGCTGTAACGTCTCTGAAGGTTTTCTGTGCTATTCAAGTAAAAGATATCCTCGCCTATCTGTCCATTATCTTCCAGCTGACGTCTTCAATTCCTATTTTTCTTAATAAGTAAGGTAATGCAGGAATAGTAACCCCCCGTCATGCAAGTGACATTGCACAAATTCCAACAAGGTTGCCTATTTCCATGTCCTAACTCTAACCCAAACCTACATCTCAACACTAATCCCCATGAAATTTAGCGTAAGGCTCCCTGTAGTACGGGGGTCGTTCCTATTGTCGTGCCCTCTAATCATTCTAGTTTACAACAGGGCGTCCACCATCATTCTTCTGCTTTCGACTCACTGCCGATTGTCCCGCTGTTCCTCCTGCCTGCCTTGATGTTGGGATAGAACTTGCTTACTAGTCGCCAATCAAACTCTGCAAGCTCAATCGGGTGGTGCAGGCCATAGCTCCCCATGTTGTCCAAAAACCGGTTTCATTCACGTCTTGTCCTGGTAGATGCATGACTTCCTACAGTCCGTGCATTCCAAGGCGCACGTCTTCCCCACCTCTCTTCCCTGGCTCCTTATCATGAGGTTTGTAGGAAGGATATGGTCTTATTGAGTTGTGGGCTCAATAGTCACCGTTTAATACCGATTTGGTTTGTGCCAGTTTTATAGGTTACCCAGCTTTTAGATGTGTGCTTTGCCGTGCCTAATGATATTGCTGTTGCATTGTCTGCGGTTACTCGATCGTCAGATCCAAAACACCCGGCTTCCCTATCAGCTAGCCCTCTGTGAAGACCACCCTACCGTGCGCCATGTATCCCGCTCTTAGGCTATTTACAGGCCCCGTTCTGTCCCCTTGTTGATGTCCAACCCCGCAAACAATGTAGAAACGGAAGGAGAAGATGCAATTGCTAGAACAAGAACTTTATCGGCCCGACGGTCCGGATCCTCACTCGAACCTAGCCCCAGAGATAGTCGCAGGTAAGGGGTAATGGGGGCACACGCGGCCACATGCAGAAATGCCGGTATGTCCGCTATTGTCGAAATTTGGGCACCCGGCAGACGTGGTTTCGCCGGCGTCTCTGTTACAGTCAGAGTTTTTCAAGTGCCACCTATATGGAATTCCAGTTATATCAAGCTTTTTCAATCTTTTAACTATGCTGCCTTTATCCTCGAGCAAATATATTTCGCAAAAGTTACTCTATCATCCGCCCACAAATGCTGCTCACAGTCTAATACTAGTCCCGAGTTTTCAAAGTTGTTCTCTAGACACAGTTTCTATCTTGTTCGCTTTTTGCCACTAGACTGCATTAGCGGCTGTTTAATGGCCCTCTGGAGCAAAACCTATACACTATATGTTATTTACGGGGTTTGCTAATGGCCGGCATTAAGTTTTATGTGTGCTACATCGGCGAGGCTAGACTGGTCTACTCTTTTGGCACATGTATTTGCACTGTGGCGCTGTTGCTGCTCTTTTATCTTTGCGGCGGTGGCGCAAAACACCAGTTGGTATAGCTGCAACCGAAGCCTGCTGAACTGTTGATTTAACCAACTTGAGGCATTTGCATGGTCAGCGCAGTTGACACCATCCTCAGTTGAACTGTTGGATTACTTCCGCTTTCATTACGACACGCTTTGAGGACATTTTTGGCTGCGAGAAAGTACATTCGAAATCATCTCACTTCACTGTTTCCCATCCTCGACTCTGAAGACAGATCAAAACCTGCACTGCTGTTAATCCCAGTGTTTTCGGTTAAGTAACTATCATTTCCGTTTACATGTATGTACCACATCTCGGGTGTTAATAATAATAAGTTCAGAAAGTCCGCCTTGCCTCCCTATTCCCCCACATGTCCTGCGCCAGAACTTTAATAACGTTTATGCTGGTGACTGGCACTCGTTTATTTGGAGCCGACCGCATCGCCTTCTTGCCTCTTAACTGCATCTCCTAGAATTGAGTTTAACTTTTTTCATCCTGAGGAAATTGGAGATTTAATTGTTTAAGCACTGTAAGGGTCGACTTCCTATCCAGTTAGAACTGTGAAAATAAAATTACCAGTTATCGAATTGTGCATTGTTTTCGTCTTGGGAGCACGGTAAAGAGATATTTCCGTTGACGAGGAACGGAATTTTTTGCTTCACATAGAAGCTTGGCTTGACTAATTAATACTGAATTCACATCAACCAGTCAGCTCCTGTTCTCCCTCTTTTCACCACCTACCGCTTCCACACGTTTCTTTACCTGCGGCGAAGGAGACCTGCCCTGCTGGGATCCCGTAAGCGTTGTAGTTTATTTTTTAAGCCGAATTTTTGAGAAGAGTGAAGGTTTTGTCATTTTGGAAATAGTATCATGTTGTAGATAAATAACAGGATGAACTACTCAGCTCGGGATGGTTGTGACGAAGAGTTTTTGTACGAGCAGTCCAATGGATTGCAAAACCTCCTACTGCCGTCCGGCATTTTTCATTTTAATTCTTTTAGTCACTTTTTTTCTTTATGTATTAACTTAGTACCGTTTCAAACTTATCTAATTCAATTTTTTTTGATGATCACCCTTTAGACGGGCTGTCGACAACACCAGCCCCACGCGAGGGTGACGCTATCGCCAACGGGGTCACAGGTCCTAACAGGAACTCGGCGGTTGATGGCGGCTCACCGCAGTTCTTTGTGGGCCTAGCCCGTTTGCAGCTGACAAATCTACCTCAAGCCGGCGATCTGACTCCCCATCGTGCTCATGAGTTCATCACACGGCTAAACGAGGATGGGTGCATCACCTTCTGTGACCAGCGTGTTGCAAATGTCCTTCTCTCGGCCACCCCATCGAACCTCTTGGGCCGCTCATTCGCTGAATTGGTATCCACCTCTGAGGATCAAGCAGCCTTTTCCGAAATTTTCGCAGATGGTAATTGCTCCAGATATGTTAATATTACTAAAGGAGTGCGCAGTTATACTTAAAAATGCCCACTTCGCAAAATGGTCGTTTAGCTTAATTTTAGTATCTAGAGAAGAAAGTTGGCCAAGTCCCTAACACCTCTGTTCTTATATCTCCTGTTTTTTTTTACGAAATCGGCTCGCTCGAACGCGCACAGCATTTTCTGGACTGATGATTTTTTTCCAGACCTGTCCCGTCATATGAAACCGCCGTCTACCAAAATGTGATAATCTTTTCCTTTAGCAATAACGTCCGCAAAGGATATGAACTAGGTAAATGAAGGCCCTAGCCACTCTTCGACCACCTTCGTGGGCTCTGAACCCGGAGCTACTGGGCAAACGGCAGTGTCCAGTTTCAGAAAAAGAAGATGCGATATCTGAAACACGAAATTAGTTGGTCTGACGTTTCGAATTCTCCCGCAAACCCATCTTCCGAGACAATCCCAAAAAATGTCGATAGAGGCACGAGGAGCGCAATATTTTTAGGACGCGGTTGCCGGTCCACCACACGCTTCCAATAATTCGCACCACTGGCATTCATTACTGGGGTTCGTAGTTGATGCAATGCTTGCTCGTCAGCCCGTACTAGAGTTTTTAATTGCCGCGATTTCATCTGTTGTCTCTCGGTGGATTGATTACTCAACCATTAAACTCGCTGTCACCTGACCTGTCGGTCTCCCGCGCTTTTCTCACATGGATACTTATTTTGTCCAGGCAAAAGGCAGCACAGAATATGGAGGCAGAAGTCATTGCACTTGTTAATTGCATGCAGGCCGGAGAACCATAACTCAAGCAGCTCACGACTCATGCGCTTGCAAGAATTCGGCCTCTTCAAACGTGAAGGTATGGCCGGGTTCCGTCGAATGGGCCACGATCCAGGGGTTAGCGTCCTTCTCACTGCTGGAGCGTGTTCAGTCATTTGCGTTCGACGTAGTTAGCCAGTTTCTCCGACATATTTCCTTTGCTCGCAACTACACCAGATCCGGTAAACGACTCCAAACGTTTACTGCTGCGACACTGGGTCTTTCGACCTCGTAAGCTGACTTCTGATAGTTGCGTCCGGCGTGTGTCCATTTCCAACTCCGACTGGTGTGAGAAGGCGGCTTTCCAGACATTCTTTACGTACGGGAGTGCTCGCCAACACTTGGGGCCGTTCGAAATTCTCCCGCCGCTCTTACGTATTCACCGGCTGACGAATTTGCGTGGATAACCCTTCACTGTGTCCAAAATGACTAATGCGGCGGACGGGGAGATGTGGGCGATCGACAGTTACGGTGAGAGGGAGCCTCATTGCCGAGTTATCATCACGTCAAGAGTCGACAGTGATGATGAAATTATGGCCATTGACAGTTCGGTCGTCGACTTCGATGATGTTCATCGTGTGCACCACAGCACGGTGACACGGGCTGTGAATTGTGTACTCATTAGTGTATTGTGAAATTAAGGTGGCTTTTAAAAGCATTGAGAGAACGCGAGCGAAGATCTTCCCGGTGGTGTTGAACAAGAAGCTGCCTCTTTAGTTATCACAGAGTTGCCACTTCCCTTTCCAAGTGTCCTGGAATATTGTCGCAAGCTCCGCCATCAGCCGGATGCCGAGATTGCTTCGGATCCCGGTGCTTTCCCGCTCGTAATTTGTTGCACGGCTCAGAAGGTTTCTGTTCAGAAAGACGGAAGATCCAGGTCATTGTTCGCCTCCACTTGGGGAAGTCGGTCGATGGTAGCGTCGAAGATAGTTGATGAGTGATTCAGGAACCTTCTGAAGTGCTCGGTCCAGCGTAACTTTGGATTTCCTCAGATTTACGGGCCATTCAGTCGTCCTGCATCTTCCACAGCCGTTGATGTACAAGGCGGTGACATCTGAAGAAGGCTGCTTTGTTGGCGTCAGTCCGGTGATCTAAGTAAGCTTTGTTTAGTCGATTTTTTTCGGCGAGCAGTTTGCTGATATCGGCTCGTCATAAAACCAATCTCTATGTTAACTTTGTGTGCGTTCGAGGACTGGATGACGTTCCGCAGTTGGCCCATCGTGTCTGTACGGTGGCTCTGTCATCTGTAGCCTGTTGATCCTCAAGTTTCTGGACTATTTGGTTGCTGAAATCAAAACAGTGATCGGGAAAGCTTAACAAAAGCGTACTTAATTTACCTGGTGGGCGCTTACCTTGTGTCCTCCTGTGATCTTGAAGTTAGAGCCTCATCTTGGAGATGGCGAGGCGATGATCCGTCCAACCATTGGCATCGCGGATCGCCTTGGTCACCAACACGTCCTGTCGATCTCGCCTCCGAACGAGAGCATATTCCAGGAGCTGCCAGCGTCCATATTGCCTTGTCCCAGATGTGAAGGTGAAGGAAGGTGTTGGTCCGCAGGAGGCTATGTTCCGCTCAGTTTAGCAGATAAAAGTGGGCGTTTTCGTTACCGTCACTGGGACGCTAGGCACCGAGCACTCCCTGCCAGGCAGTGTAGTCTGTCCCGACGCGGGCACTGCAGTCGCCAAGGACAACAACTTTGTACGCCTTCAGCACAGATGCCAAGAGGGCGTGAAGGTCCTCATGGAATTTGTTCTTCGTCTCATCGGAAGTCGTCCTAGGGAGAGCGTAGGCGCTGATGATTATGGTGAATGGGGGTCTCCTAAGAGGCAGGCGCAGGGTCATACATCGGTCGCTGATGCACTGTGGCAGACAGGATAGTTGTCCTATGATGTCGTTCAGGATGGCAAAGGTCATGCCAGTGTCGTGTCGCTCTGCCTTTGGGCGACCTCTCCAGAAGAAGGTTTAGCCGGCACCCACCTGCAGCTGATCCTGTTCAGCCAATCCAGTCTCACTGAGGGTAGCGATGTCTGTTTTGTAGCACGCTTTTTCTCGATCGACTAGACTGGTTCTCCGTTCCGGCTAGTTGGTCGTTGGGTTGTCTAAAAGAGAAAGAACATTCCAGGCTGCTAGTATATGTGGAATAACCCAAGTAGCCTGGAGAGTATGGCACGGGAGCTTGGGAAGGGGCATATTGCTCGAGTTTTACAACCGCATATTTTGCAGCCCGGAGAGCAGAGTGGGGGTGGAGCGGGGGATTTTGTTGTTCATCTAGTTATTTCGAACGTAAATGGTGCATTTGCGAGCCCCGGCTGGCTGCAAAGGACATGAGACCCAGCATTTTAGGTTACCTTTTCTAGCCTCCTCCTCCGCGAGGAGGTTAGCATTGCTGTCCCTAAATAGGGTTGCTTGGACATCCCAGACGGCTGCCGAACTCCACTATGGGTCACGATTGAGTTTTTATTGGGAGAGCAACCCAAATTAGCCTGGGCCGCCTACGGGCTTGCATATCGCTCTCGCTGTACGACTTTTTAAAGGGGGAACGGGAGCAGAAATAGTGGGTGTTGAAACACACAGCACCGGATACGCTCATCGGGTTTAGCTCACCGGTCGAGGGGCTTACCGGGGTGTGGCAGCAAGGCAGAGCCTAGCTTCGAAGAGCCACAGGGGGTGTTGGTACCAGTTAAGGGCTTTCAGGTGCAGTCACCACCTGAACAAGGCAAGTGGAGCGACCTAATGCTACCTGCACGATGAACCTGATTCCTTCACCTCTTATGGGCATCAACTACTCGGATACGGACCGACAAGCAAGCAAATACGACTTATGTGAGTAGGCACGTCGTCTGGCAACTGCACTCGTTGTGCCTCCATCAAAATTTTCTGCGACCTTCTCTCGAAATGGGTTCGATAGAGAACCTAAAATTTCAGGTCGATAAACTTCTTCCAGCAATCGTATCGGTAGGGATGCCTTGTATGGCTGCCTCAGTAGACACGGAAATAGGTGCCGCCCCGCCCGCTTGAAATGGTTATCCTCTCGGGGAATTTCAGGTAACGTAAGTATTCCCGTGTTCTAATGCTAACACTAACCCTAACATAAAACTAAACGTTCACCTTAATCTTAACCCTAGCCCTACCTTAAAACTAACCCCCACAGTTAACACGATAATAACCTTAACTCATAGCTTAATTTTGACAATAACCCCAACTCTGACCTTAACCTCAAACTTAATCCTAACCCTCACCTTAATCCTAGACCTCATTTCCGCGGAATTTGGTGCTAAGTCACATGTATTGTGGGTGGTTCCTATTTGTGTGTCCTGTTTGGGCTTTCCATACCATCGAATCTTCTTTTTATGACCTGCTTCCTGAAACTCATCCATTCGATTCTATTTGCAGTGTGCAGTCTCGTTGTGCAATCAGGATGGATCTGTGAATGTCTTTTCCATGTTGCCATCGGCTATTTGATAATTATCTTGTCTACTCTGGTGATGGAGCTTATCATAGAGACTGTTTTACAGGGAACACTGTAACCCTAGTAATATATTCGTCAGAATGTTGTTAATGATGACCTACAGTCAGCCTATTGACATGATTTCATCCGAAAATTTTATTCATCTCATTGGAACAAGGTCAATATTATAAAAAGTAGGATCTAGTGGTATCGGATACCAGAACCTCTTTCAGCTTCAGTTTGGGCACACCGTGTGAAACCAGTGTTGCTCCTTTATTAGGTCACGTGGATGGATTTTGCTGGTTAGTTGGGTGCTGGTTTGTCCGGACCCGTTACTGGAGCTGCGAGGTTAATTACGTGATCCGCTTGGTCGTATAACTTTATACGAATTCGTATCGGTGCAAGTTTCTCTCAAGTCTCAGTGTAGGTACCGCCTGAGTGGTGCCCTCTCACAAAAACTTCCGAGAATACTAACTTCTTGTTTTCATGTTGAATCGTGAATTCAGCCGTTGCATGTTCGTAGTTTATAGCCATAGGCAATCTCCTCATGTCTCCGACTATTTACTAAAGTGCAGAGGGAAGAGGGAGTGTGTGAAGTAGAAAAAGGGAATCCATCCCAACGGCAAATATCTACACTCCTAATTATAATAAACTTGATGCGTTTAAAGCAACCGCGATGGGCCTGGAAGGCTGGCAGCTGACGGGATAACTCGGTCCTTTTCAGGACTGAGATTCAGGCTGCAATGAGTCCTGCTTATTTTATAACCACTATGGCATTCTATCCTATGTGAGATCCGTGTCCTTAGTATTGTAGCCGGATACATCTGAAGTGGCGACCAAATCGTATGTACCACGCCTTGACGGACTTTTTGGCTTTGTCCGCGCTCACCTGTCGTCGTCATGACGTCCTGCTACCGGAGGTAGTGGGAGATAGAGAGAGAGAGAGAGGAGTGCTGTAGATTCTGGGCGATTCGGCCCTGATGCAAGTCACCGGTGCTGTGTCCAATCTATGTGCTATATGTGGACGTCGAACCGTCACTAAGGCGAACGTTTCCTTCGCACATATTGTATAAAATGTGTCTTAATATGCATGGTAAACGCTCGACGTTTTTCCTCCTTACGTACTGCGATTTCGAATCTGCCTAATGCCCTACCTCAATGATCACGGTAGGCCTGCGGCGTCGTTCTTCTTTCACTACCACATATTCTTACGCGCATAACTTGGTGGGCGCTTGTTTCACCGTGCCGAGGTTTTATCCATTAATTGGCCTACCCTATCTCATTCTCCCCCCCCCCCCCCATAGTCAGGACTGAGAAATGGTTTCCATTGTGTCTGACAGGTATGCAGCCCTTTTCTCCTGTCCCTTGAAGATGACACGCACTTGCTTTTGTTCGTTTGACAGGCCTGACACCGCCTCTCCACACGAAACGACATCATTAATAACAGCCTCGCCCTATTTTCCGGAGGAACCAGAGGAACTCTGAACACAGGATTTTCGTACTACCTGTTTACCGCGTACACACGGTGATTTGTTTCTAGTCTTGTCACATTAGAATAACCTTGCACCCGTGGTCGATGTCAGTGGCAGTTGAGTGACTAGAAGGGAGAGAGAGGGGGAGGGTGGGCGCTTGAGTACGTACGCACGCTCTCCCCAGAGGACAAGCTCAAGAGAGTAAAACTGAGAGAAGGCAGTTAGTGAGCGAGGGTCGGGGGAGAGTGAGTGCCCTCTTTGTTCAAAAGCTGGTTTCCTCACTTCAGCTCCTCTGAGTAGTAGTAGTAGCGCTCGTAGTGATGGTTTTAGTCGTTGGTTTTCTCAGAGGACGCGTTCGTGCACGAGTCGGGCAGGAGGGGAGACCTACCTCCCTCTCCTCTCTCCCCCTTCCCCTCGGCCTGTTCTTGTCCGTCTCCCAATATGTCTGTTACGATTGCCGGCGCATGTGAGCAGCCCGCACCGCACGGGCGGGGTCATAGCTGCAGTAGCGCTGAGCTTTGCTCCTCTGCCGGACCGTCCGTCTCGACCTGCGCGTACACGTTGCCTGTCTTCACCGCGGCTACTGCGGTTGCTACTGCCGCTGGATGCATACAAGTTGTTTCTTCCGACCACCTGCCGCTGCCCTTCTCTCCGCCAAACCTCTGCCACGAGATGTTTTGATAGCTTATACCCATTTCCTGTCTTCCTCCCCTCTTCCATGGCGCCTACTCTTTCTCGTTTCTCTCCGCCTCCCAGTCTCCCCCAGTTTTCGGCCTTATAAGCTCCGACACCTCATTCGTCTTGCCCGAGTGTCCTGGCCGTCACTACTATTCCCTGCGCGTGCCATCATGCGCATGTGACACCTCACAAACTGGTCGTGGTCATCGTTTGTATTTAATTTTAGTCTTGCATGGTTTACTGCCGTCAATGTTTTATATATATATATTCCAATGGTCACCTGGATGAAAGGTAGTTCATCAGACAGCTTCCTAGCTTTTTATTGCACCCCTCTTCCAGTACTTGGTCTCTCCTTGCACAGTGCTGCAGTCTGATGGCTCAACTGTCAGGCGCGCCAGCGCACGTGCTCGCGTACACAGAAGTTGGTTCATACGATGCGAGTGCGCGCTCAAAGTTGTGTGCTTCTCACTCTGCGGCAGCCTGTTTACTTTGTTTTCTACTGCTTCGCTCCCTCCCCCAGGCTGCTGCTGCTGCTGCCGCCACCATCACCACTGCTTCTGTGGGAGTGATTTATTGACCATTTGCGATGCCCTACTTGGCTTCCAGCTTGCCCACTTTTGATAACTTTGCATACCTGACGTTAGTCAAAGGGCAGAGTTTGCAATAAAGTAGACTGCAGCTGTTAGCTATCATTTGTTTAATAAAAGAAATTCACACCCACCCTCTTACCCTGAAAGATGGACAGATGAGTATTTGGTACGCGTTTGATGGAGGCTTTAGGTGGCTTCAGCCAAGTGTGCCTGCTCTCACCTCCAGCAGACTTTACTCAGGTTCGTCGTTCGTATGTATTAGATGACAGATGAGTGAGAGAGGATGAAGCTGCTCCTACGCTTACCCTCCTCACTGCAGGAAGTCTGACGAGTTTTTAAACCCATGCAGAAAATTTGTAGCTTGAAATATTGCTACATGACGGGCTACCTCAGTCTTTATCCAGGTAGGGATGCCTTTTATGACCACCTAAACAGGACACGGAAATAGAAACCGCCACGCCCGCTTAAAATAGTTGGTCTTACGGTCAATTTCTGGAAGGATAAATATACCCTTGTCTTAACGCTAACACTAACCCTAACAAAACTAAGCTCTTGCCTTAACGTTAACCCTAGACCTAAACCCTATTGTTAACACGGTAATCCCTTTAATCGTAGTAGTTAGGAAACGATTAGCAGGGGGAGAATGGACTTAATTAATCTGAATCGAATTGCCACCTCAGCCACGCCTTTTGGACTTTTGTATGCAATGATACATATGTGAACTGGTCCAACGCTAGGATCCCTAGTCCCATTTAGGTCTGAAATCGATTGACTATCCCAAGTTTTCACAGACCTTCCGCCGGTTGAGCCAACTACTCACAGCCACAAGGGCACGTCTTTTTCTCAGAAGTCCCGAAAGTCACATTTAATAATTTGAGCAATGCCGTAAAAGTGCTAAAAGATGCCACTCAGCGTTACCATGACAGTCCAAACAGGCCTATGTCATTGTCTTTTCGTGCAGCCCTAGAAACTACTGACAAATCGTAGCAGCCGGCGCTGTTTAACGTAATCATGCAGTCGCCATCAATTTGCACCTGAAGGGAAATAGAGAGAGAGAGAGAGAGAGAGAGAGAGAGAGAAGGAGAGTGGCTCATAAATTGGCCTGTCAGTAGTCTTGATTTGCGTTAATCCATTCGGCATGAAATGTGCTTAGGCCGAGGTAAACCTATTGTGTCAGGGTGTACAGGCAGACCGATCATATACTAAGCTCCGAAAGCCTTATTTATAATTATCGTTATCTTGTAATCCGACTGTCCTCTTCTTTTCTCTAGCCTCAAAGGGCAAGGGCCAAGAGTATAAAATCGCCCTCCACCTCCGTCTGGATTCAGAGGATCCTGTTGCAGTGCGCTGTTGTCTCTCTGCATTTCTCAATCCCTACAGTGAGGAGGTTGAGTACATTGTCTGCACAGTAGTTTCAATGAAGTGAGTCTTCTTTTTTCTTTGCAGCTTATTACTGAACTTGTCAGGTCCATCTAGAAAAAACACATCTCAATCGGTGCTCGAAGTTCCTCTCGGCAAAGCCTTCTGAGGATAATTTGCAGTTCTTAAGCACTTCTCTCTGAGCAATCCGACATCCTTGTCAGGGCTCACGCCGTCTTTCATTGGACTGATTGTCCTTCAGCAGCCTTGTCTGAGGAGTGCATTAAATCAAACAGATCTCAGGATGGCTGAAGGAATTGCTTTTGCTTCCAAACCTCCGACGTCCGATTACAGTTATAATCCTGCCGTCCTGATCCTCTATCTGAATTCTTAATAATGGTTCCATTATTCCTGGCGAATTCCTGCTCTATCAGACTGCTGCACCTTTGACACTGGGAATTTTTGCCAGCTTGGTGTACTGTACTAATAGGGTTATTCACTGAAGCTAGACTGCGGTCAAATATATAGCATACTTGATTTAAACTGGCTCTGCACACTGGGGTTCGGGCATCAAAACTGTATGAAATAGCTTTACTGTCACCCTTAGGTGATGGAGCATGGGTGGTGGAGGGGCCGGAAGGCATGAGGTTAGAAGGGATGATCGAGTGTAGAATTGCTAAGAGAATTCCACTGTCTGTGAAACTCCGATATGGTCTGCGCTGTTAATTCAGACCTAAACAGGAATCAACCACATTTACAGCACGCGAAAATCTGGCTTTATGCCACGTCAGCCACTGAGCCCGATCGGACCCCCAGTTCCTCTGACTCAGTCTTGTCGGTGATTTATGATGGAAGGGGAGAGTGAAAGAGTCCGCTCCTATGTGAACCTTTTCCTCCTAGGGCAAATTTGACGGGCTTTTGAACTGTACCGTGGCGTGGGAGATGCCCAACTGGTGGGATAGGGTCCTTCTCGGGACTGCTAACCAGGTTACAGCCACTCCTTACTGCAACTCTCAACAAGTGAGTGAAGTCTGTTTCGCGTTGGCAGAAGGACCAACGCGTGTGGCACAGACGGAGACAGAAGCTTTAAGCAAAGTCGGTCGTTGTTCCCATTAAATACTCCAGTCCATGCGCAGTTAATCAGGGACTCCAGAGTAGTACTGGTCCGCCTTGATTTCAACAGAATGGCACACCGAACCCAGCAGCTTTATTTCATCTAACAAGTCGTTACTAAAGGGCAAGCTAAAAGCGACAAAGGATAAAAGCTGCTTGTTTGCCAACATCTCTTCACAATCATGCGAAGATGGTGCCACGAGGGGTGACTGATAGGCGTAGATGCAGCGGACTACTTAAGATTATCAAGAACCAAACTAGTAGTTGACCTATCTCCTGAAATGTTAACCGAAATTCTGAACTATGTTTTCGATCAGAAAGGATTACTTCGATGGAATTGCAATATTAATCATTATGAAGAAGTAGACGCGATCGCCGTGACAAGAAATTTATTCGCCTGAGTTTTTGTATTCAGACTCGAACCCATCTTTAGAGACAGTATCATTGTGGAGTATACTCGTACAATATTTCAGCCGCGTCAAGATGTCGCTTTTTAAATGAGAATCTTTCTGGGTGCCTGCGAAAACTAAACTCAGCAAAAATGACTACTCAAGTAAATGATTTTTTTCGTTAAATTTCAATGTCCTTAAATTTTCGCTTATATCCACGTATATTTTTTGTAAGAAATTTGCACAAAAATATTCTTTCTTGCTCGTATTTTGTAGCAGATTACGCCGAATTCAAATTTTATACCCTAAGAAATGATAACCTTCAGTTTTGAAAAAGTTTCCAACTAGGCAATTTTTTAGAGCTTGAAATAGCCATTCATAGAGTATCGTATCTGTCCGTTTCTTAATGTTTCTTATGAAGTATAAAACGCGGTCCGTATCGATTGATAAATTCTATGAGCGCTAAATGGCATCTTAATAGCATAGAAAAAGACGGGATTTTCATTACGCGGACGGTATAGAGCGTGCAGGGTTCAAAATAATTATTATTTGAATATTTTAAATCCGAAAGACCCATTCTTAAAAAAGGACTATTGAAAAAGACTGAATTTGGTACCAGTTGAGTACAGGAAAATATATTTTACTGCGTAAGGAAATGGAAAAATAGAAGTGAAGAATGCATGCTAATTAAATAGTCATTTTTTACCGAGTGTGGTTTTATGTGGACGTCAGAAAGGAGCTCATTCAAAAGCCGACATCCTGGCGTAACTGGACTATCTTGGGTTTATAATTCACACACATCACTTAAGTAATCCTTTGTGGTCGAAAACACAATTAAGAATTTCGTTTAAAATTTCACGATAGGCGACATTACGAGAATATCGCCGCTGGTAATTAAGCGCCGTTTTCAACAGTGACAGTCGAGCCAACGAGCTGACCTCCATTTGTACTGATGTGGAGCTATTCTTCAGAATATCACTCACAGTTTAGGTCAGGTTCTAGCTGCCCTTGATACTCATTGCTACTTAAAAACGTTGGTTTTTACAGACAGTCTTGATTTGAGTGAACGAGGTAGCGTCCAAGCATGCGCTGTTGTTGCTAGTTATTTGGCGTTCATCCATCGTGTGCTGAAGGCAAACTCACTCACCGTATATTATCCACCCCGATGTAATCCCATGACTCCTGAATAGGCCTGCATCCCGTTGCTCGAATCGAGCCAGACTTTTCAAGGCGTGCTTGAATGACGGATCCGTTTTATGCAAATATCGGTGATTCGTGTTGCATGTGGTGATTAAGGTACATCGACCACAGTTTTCGTTAGCGCTGAGTCTGCATGGCCTGCATAAGTTCACTGGTTTTCAGACCCATCTGGCATATTGCCTGCCAGAACGGTTTACAGTCATGGCTTTTGTGCCTTGTCCTCCGGAACTGACAGTTTCTTTCTATCGTCTTATACTCGTTTTGCAGAGCTCTGCAGGCAGCGGCGAGTGTGGTTACAGCGGCCCCTGTATCTGACGCTTATCATAGCTTCCCCGGCGGGGCCTCTTTCGCCATGCTGCCCTATGAGAGCCTCTCATCGCATCAGCCCCTTCTGACTGCTGATTCTTCCCGCACCGGTGACCATAATATGCGGTCCCTTCGTCCGGTGCTGACACCTTCAGCCCATCCATCCGTTACCTCCTTCAACGACTCCGAACGTCTGCCACCACAACAGCAACAGCACCATCATAGTGTCCAACATCCACCCCACCAACAGCATCGATCCACTCCTCACCGCTTCTCGCACGATTTGTCCGTCCCCGTGACCCACCAGATGTCGGCAGAAGATGCCTATTGGAAGACTGCAACAGCACCACCAACGTCAGCCCCTCGGTCTTCGCATGGTTCTCCTCTGGTTGGCGGACCGCCGCCAAGTATGGACGATGCTAGCGGCCTCTTTGCTCACGCCCCAAGCATGCTACACAACGTCCAGCAAAACTATCCTTCCTTTGATCCACACGACCAGGAGTACTTGACTAGTCACTGCGAGTACAGGGAGAATCGACTAGGTAACCAACTCGAACATTTCTCCCATCACGGCCACCAGTCGAGTGGAGGTAAGTTTGCGTTAATTTTATGTAATTTTATATTAAGCCGCTTCCCCACGACTCACCGTTCTTCCTGTTCCACTCGGAAGGGGTCCTAAGGAAATCGATGCATAGTGCCTGTCAGGAAGATGTCAATGGCTGCAAAAGTCAGAGATTATATGCTCCCGTCCTGGTTGTAAATCTGGTTTACACAAAGTTAAACCTTACAAGAGGCTGTCTTTTTCTATTAATTGTGCCCGCAAAGTGTTAACGGGCGGGATTGTTAATGAAGGCGGTTTCCACCGCGCCATCTGCTTGCATTTTTGTGAAGTTTCCTGGGGCGCGTTTACTCCTCCCAGTTCTGTTTGCCAGAGTCAATGCAGGATGGTGAACCAACAACTAGAGAATAAGTCAACTGATACAGTTGAAAAGCCACTACCCTTTTAAGGCAGGTTGGACGGCTGTCGCTAACTGGTTGAAAAGGTGTTGTTCCTCCATAGTTGATTAAAGTGCTTGTTAGGCAAAATTAATGACAGTGACGCATCAACGCCCTCTATGGATACCTCTGTCTCTTACACGTCATGGCGTTTTCTTTTCTGACACATTGCTATGCTTAACCCTCCGCTTGTGGGACAGAACTTCAGCCCCGGTGAATCTATTGCTCCTTTGCCTTTTAAAGTCTCTTGTACTTTTAAGCGCAACTTAAAGGATCACTGTTTCTTGACTTTCTCGTGACAAAATGCTACTAAACGAATGACATTTTTAGGTAAGGTTGTCCACTCCCAGTACTCCAACATGAACTCGACTCTCCAGCCCAATTACGTTAACTCAAATGCAGCCTATTTGCCACAATCGGCATTTGCAAACTGCATTCCAGAGAGTCTACAACAACACCCCGGCGCAGATCATTCTTCTATTGTCAGTCAAAACCACCTCACTGAGGGTGCTGCCTCACCCCGAACCAGCTCTGCAACAGCAACCACCACACGGGCTTCTGCCATCTGCTACCTACCCTTTCCCTCTGCAGAGGACCAAGTGAAGGCAGAAGTTACCGCCACTGCTGCTGCCTGCGCCTCCTCTCCTCAAATCCCGCGAAACCACTTTATGCGTAGTGGAGGTAGCTCCTTGACCGAAGTGCCGAGCTTCCAAACCTGCGGTGACATTGATCTCGGCAGTTCTGCAACTGAAATCAGTCAGGTAGGCTGCGGAGGAAGTAGTCTCAAAATCGATACCGATTCCAGTGCGGCCGCAGCAGCAGCAGCAGCTGCTGCTGCTGTTTTTCAGAGCTGGTACGTCCAGAGTGGTGGTCCGCGTGCTGCTGCCACCACGGCCGATACCGCTTGCAACACACTGTCTGCTGCACCCTATCAGGCCAACTACTTCTCTGGAGACTTTACTGCGCCACCGCTGCCCACATCCTCTGCCTCCCTCTTGTTGAATCCTTCTCTCATGCACCAGCAGGAAGAGGAGGGAGCCGAGGAGAGTTTTCGACCGACTGGTGAGCGAGTCACTCAACCGCAGTCTTCCTTTCTTTGCTACCTGCAGCAAACCTCGACCTGTTTCAATGGTTCCTAGATGATGACCGTTTTATCTTCACCTCCCCCCTCCTTCCAACGACGCGCTGAGCCTAAGCGTATGTACAGGTCTTTGCTACTCTGGTGTGTGAATATATGTATATTTTATAATGCGCATTTGTCTCCATCCCTGCCACTGCATACACAAACTCGTCCATTCAGTGGAACCCTCTGATCATGATGATGTCATGCCTTTTTTCTACATTCCGCGCTTACACCTCTGGGAATGCCTCTTCTTGACTCAACTTGTAAAGCTGCCTGTGCTATTCAACAATGTGCTTTTTAACTTGCGTTAGTTACCTTCTAAATCAAAGATAATTTAATAGCAGATGTCTGCTCTTAGAACCGACTGTTTTCATACGACAGTGAGACCGACGAGTTTGACGAATTTCACCGTGTGCATCATAGCAAGGTGGCGCAGGAACGGTGACTTGCGCCTGAATTAGATTATAGTGAGAGTAGACTTGAGCTGCATCTACGCATTCTCTTCTCCCCCCACCTGGGCCCGGTGTCATGACCAAGTCAAGAAGAGTCGAGGCGTGTAAGGGCACAGGTGACTGGCGCTGCCGAAGCCGCCTGGCTCGGATCCCACGGAATGGGAGTGCTATAAAGGCCACATAAAGAAGGATCCATTGCAGCCTGACTCTCAGACCACCAACTGGCCAGTCCACACAAACACACATCGGTTGACTGCGAGGTCTGAGTTCAATCATCAGTTGACAAACTCCCAAGCCACGGCGCTTAGCTCCAAGCATCCAAGCTCGAACCATAAGCCAGGTGGAGTCGAGGATTACATTTCCCATTTACGTGAGAGGTATCTTTTGCGAGAATGCGTTGTATGCTTTCGGGTGTGTGTGTGTCCCTTCGGGTGGCAAAGGTGACTCCAGCGTCGCTTTGCCTTTAGCCGGCCGCTCCAGAAAAACTTGTAGTCGGCACCCATCTCCAGCTGACCCTGTTCAGAGAATCGGGTCTCGCTGAGAGCAGCAATGTCCACCTGGTAGCGCGCCAGTTCCCGAGTGACTAGCGACGTCCTCCGTTCCGGCCGGTTGCTCCTGGGATTGTCTTAGAGGGATCGAACATTCCAGGCTGCTAGAGTGAGCAAGCTCACTCGAGCAGTCCTGGGTTACCCCGGAAAGTACGGTGGGGGGGGGGATTGAGAGAGGAGTAGTTGATATTGTTTAGTTTTTCGACCGCATGTAATTGCAGTCTGCTAGCCACGGTCTGCTGCAGCTGTCGTGAGACCCAGCATTAGTTTAGGGCACCTTTTCTAGCCCCCTCCCCCGCGAGGGGGTAAGCAGTGCTGTCCCTAAATAGGGCTGCTAAGTCATCCCAGGCGGCTCCAGAACTACACTATGGGTCACGCTTTGCGTTAGTGAGAGAACGACCTATTCGCATGGGCCGCCTACGTGATTGCATGTTGAACTCGCCGTAGGACTTTTTCGACCGTAGGGGAGGAGAGGGGTAGATGTAAGAGTAAACGAGAGGGGGCGAGAGGACGAGAAGGGCAAGGGAGCAGGCATACCGGGTGTGAAGACACACAACACCGGAGACCCTCGCCTGGTTTAGCCGGCCGGTCGTGGTGGTTGTCCGGAGTGTGGCGGCTGGGAAGAACCAGCTTCGACGAGCCACAGGTGAGAGTTGGGTGCCAGCTAGAGGCGGTCAGAGGAGCATTCATGACCTATAGGAGACAGATGGTACGACCAAATACTACCTGTGTGATGCTACTCCTAACTAGTACCGCCGCCTAATACCATCTTAACCGCAGCTCACATCAATTTCAATGGCGCCCAACTGAAATCTGTTAATACCTTCACGTACCTAGTCAGCAATCTCTCCTGCAGCATCAAAGTGGACGATGATATCGTCACAGCCAGCCAAGCCTTGGACGCGTGCAGAACGTGGTCCGGAATTGAAGCGGTCTGCACATCAGCACCCAACTCAATATGTACAAAGCTGTTCTATTGCCGACGCTGTTGTATGAAGCGGAGACATGGACGATCTACCAAAAGCACGCGCGGAAGCTCAAGCACTTCCACCTGAGCTCTCTCCACAGAATACTACAGCTGAGATGGCAAGACAGGAGCTTGGACACGGAAGTGTTCGAACGAATGAAGAAGCATGTTCTTTGATATACCCTCGCACATGAAATGATGACCAGATCCTGTAGGGTAGACGGTCACTTGCGAATCATCGTACAGAGACTGGTGAACCAGTGCCTGGAGCACCAACACAGTAGAGATCACCGCCTCCACTGCGCTCACAGTCCTCGTGCATTCACTCATCGCATGGGCCTATTCGGTCATATGCGCATCCATGACAGCGGAATTCACCGCAATGCCAACAAACTCGATACACCATGCACACCCTCTGCTCCTGCCATTCATACCACCACTCCCACTACCATGAATGACATCCCCCAGTCTCTCCCGATTTCTCCTGCCCACATTGAACCCGCAACTTTAACTCACGTATCGGCCTGGTCGGTCACCTGCGAATCCATCGCACGGATGCTGGTGAACCAGTGCTTGAGACTCCGACATACAGTCGCCGCACCCGCCTCCACTGCTCTCACTGCTGCCGCACATTTAAACACCACGTGGGCCGATAAGACACATGTGCCTCCACGACAACCTGCGGTAAACCACCGGAGGCTAAGCCACATGAGCGCACACCATCTACACTAATACATAGACAACACGCTCACAATCATCATAATGTACCTGATAAAATCACGGTGTCCTAGAAACCGTGGCTTGGATGGCTGCCAATCTGACGCTTACATCCGACCACGCCGTTGACCCAGTGTATGTGCTGTGTGTGTCGAGTGGCTGACCAGTGGACTGGGAGTCAGACGGCAATGGCTCCTCCATATCCCCTGAGTAAGTAAATCCATGTGTGTGCGTTATGGGGGCCAGGTCTTGCTGTGGCGCGCGAAGACGGGTATGCCGACCCGTCAGCCAATGTGTCCACTCGCACATCAGATAACTTCCTGGCTCGGACGGTGGTCTGATTGTGGGGATGGGAGAGAGAGTGAGGTCGACAGCTCACCGCATTTCCTTACTATAAACAATCTGACGCGCTTGGAACTATAACGGTGCGCGAAAAGCCGTGGCTTGGAAGGTTGCCAACTGACAAGATAACTCAGACCGCGTGGTCAGTCCAATGTGTGTTTTGTGAGGAGTGGCTGACTGGCGGACTGAGAGTCAGATTGCAATGGATCCCTCTTAATGTTGCCTTTATGGCACTCCCACTCCGTGGGATCCGAGTCAGGTATGGTGGTATTCCCAGGGGCGGCTCCGGCCGTGCCAGTCACCTGCGCCCTCTCCCATCTCCGGTCTTCTTGACTCTGTCATGACACCGGGCTCAGGTGGGGGAGTAGGAGAGAGTGCAGTAGATGCCGCGCAAGTCTACTATCACTCAAAACTAATTCACGCGCAAGTCACCGTCCCTGCACCACTTGTCGTGGAGCATACGGTGGACCTCGTCGTAATCGGCGGCCGAATTGTCGGTGTTTAGGGGTACTAGTTAGTGGTTGCACCACACAGATAGCATTTGGTCGCTCCATTTGTCTGGTACAGGTGGTGAATTCTCCTGTGGCCGCCTCTAACTGGTACCCAACTCTCACCTGGGGCTCCTCGAATTTAGGTTGTTCCAAGCGACCACACCCCGGGCAATGGTCACGACTGGCGGGCTAAACAAGTTGAGGGTCTCCAGTGTTGTGTGTGCCTCCACACCCGGTTTATATGACTCCCGGACTTCCCACTTCTCCACCTCTCGAAAAGTCATACGTTGGGGACGATAACAACCCCGTAGGTGGCCCAGGCTCACTCGGGTCGCTCTACGTCCAAAACGAAACCGTTACCCATAGTTGAGTTTGACAGCCGTCTGGGATATCCGAGCAGCCCTATTTAGGGAGAGCACTGCTTGCCTCCTCGTGGAGGAAGGGGCTAGAAAAGGTGCCCTAAGCAAATGCTGGGTCTCTCGTCTTCTGCAGCTTGCCGCGGCTCGCAGCTCGCAAAATACGCTGTCGTACAACTCAAACGAACTTCAATCAATCGGTCATACTTAACCCCATGTTATGCAGCACTCGAGGCTCGAATCTGTGGTCTGTTGGTTAGTAATCGAACGCCCTAACTCACTGTGCCAGAGTCTCATTGTCTTGCTGAAAATGAGCTTTCTGTGGAGGTTTTGAATTACAATTTCTGTTTACTTTTCAACGACTTTGACTTATTGTTTTTCTGTGTTCCCCCAACTGTTACGGCGAACTATGGCAAGTCTGCTGCCGGTGATCTATCTCTCTTCATTGATTCCTGGGTCTACACAGGGATATAAGGTTTTCTATCGCGTTAATGTACACTAAGTTTTATCTTTTGAACGTCTCAACTTCAGTTCTGAACAGCCTCCCTTTTAAAAGTCTGTCCGTAATAGTATGGCCATAAAATTAACAAACTCGGGCATTCGGTACACTTTTGGCGCTTCACTGGGAGATGTCCCAGTTTTATATGGGGTAGAATGTGAGTCGGTTCAACTCAAAAGACTGTGAGTAGCTATCAAAGATTTACGGCTTCTTCAGCCTCTCATCTATCAGTTTATCTGACTGGCCTTGTGAGTTCTTAGTGGACTTTTTATCACCTCTCGGACTGCGCTTCGAAATTATTTTACTATCATGGCCTACTAATAACAAACGGGTAGCTCTTATTGTGTAATTGCAGACCATGAGGCGATTCTGATTGAACAAGCTATCCGTTCACTCCGTAGGCCGTGCAATGCAGTTCAGTAGTTTCCCTTGACTGTTTACTGAGCACTTATGGACATCTGTTGTATTTAAATTTCTGCCTCTAGGCCACCAATTGGCGTCACAGGGACGTCTTTCTCTATACAAATTATTACAGAAAATTGGTCGAGCTGCGTTATCTACTCAGGTGCAAAAGGAAAAAAGACCAGCGTGCATTTCCCGCTTACTCAAACGTGGAACGCTCAGTCTTGTAATTTCTTGGCATGTTTACCTTAAGCTAGAGAAGTTATAAGGCAAAGGAAATATTTTCCGAATTTCTTGCTAATTAATAACGCTAATTTCGTGGACTCCCTCGCAGCCGGGGTTCCCGTGTTTACTTCAATGCTGCTGTTTTTTGAAATCCACGCGTGTGCGATTTCCTCGTTACGACTGGCCAAGTGGGTTGCAACAAGAATTTTCCTAAGTCAGGCGACATGTTTAATAAATATAGGTCGGGGCATTAGAAAGTTGAAGAAATTTGCACGTTTTTTGGTTACCAACACATGTAATTTGCGAAAGCTACCAACGGAACCGTGTGGCTGTATCACCGACCTCTCACTGGTGCCTTAAGCAAGGTTTTTTTGGTTTGCATGAGTTGGAGCCCGTGTCTATATCTATTCTAGCATATATCACTCTTTTTACTCTGATTTGTTCAGACTTCTAAGCTCCAGAATAGAAAGTTCTTCCCTCAAACGATTTTAAACAGATTAGTACCAACAGTTAGGTCTTCTTTTTGTTGGAGTAGGCGTTCACTTCACCAAGAACCACGGTTTTAAGGAGTCTACTTAGGACACTAATAATCCTGCGTAACTAAGTGCTCTGGCCAGAGCGGAGGGGGAGACAGCAGACAATCTGTCAGGTTTTTTCATGTGCCTTGGAGAACTTGACATCTTATTAAACCGTGGATGGTAAAGCCTCCGTAAACATCATAGATAGTGGTCGATGAATGCGCACCGATCGTTAATGGAAGTCACCCGTCGCGTTCTGCCTTGGGGCTCATTCTCGAACCCTGCCAGCAGCCGCACAGCGCCTAGTAGTAGTAGCGATAGCTTAACAATACCGAAATAGACAAGGGAGACTGGCATGGCTATTACTGGCTCATTAGTCATCAGCCAGTAATACCCTCAACCATCTGGGGTTAGGTATGACTGACTGATGACGGCTACTAAGCCAGAAATGGCCATTCCAGTCTCCTTTATTATAGATAGTGTTCAGACGATAAACCTGAAAAGAAAAATATATTTAAATAATGCTGATGCTGCTGCTCACTGCTCCCTTAAAGTCTAAGCGACGCTGTACTAAACAGCATAGCGAAACCAAGAGTCTACTAGGACTATAAAAAGCATTATTAAACGGCAATGACAAAGGTTGAGTTATGAAGGAGAAGACGAGTACACCCTTGAACTAGGCAAGTCCATACATGGGAGACGCCTTCGGTAATTTAAATTCGGCGAGCTAAGAAACCATCAACATCGTCTCGAACAGCAAATGAAGGCCATTTTAGTCTCCGGCTAGATAGGGTTGTCACGCCTAGCCTGTTCATGAAATGAACAATGGGCGATAATAAGATCATGACAATGATTGAGAACTAAATAGGTTAATACGTTCTCTGTACAGCTGTACTAGTGTGATCTAAAGTGGTTTCTCTAAGTTAGTTATGACGAGGAGTGACGTCTGATGCAAAGACGCCTCCCCCCGTAGTGAAGATTACTTGGACATTCTGCAGTCAGTATGCAAATTCCCCCTTCCAAAATCGACGGAAACGTGACGGGAAACATTGACTGTGTCGCCGCTGTACCGAACGCCCCTGATACTCATAGGACTGAGGGCTTGATCGACGAAAGGGCTACACATGACTGGTCATTTCTGGGTCATGTATTGTCATCTCAATTTGCGCGCGCGACGTTTGAACCCTAGTCAGCTGACCATCAACAGCACACCTACATCTGAGTCACGAGCCCACGTCTTGTCGGCTGAGGCTAGGGATCTCCAGTCACGCGCACCGTCCCATCACGGGTGTAGAACGGAAACGGGAATATCTATGTCGCGTTAGAACTGAGTCTAGATCCAACGCACAGTAAGCGACCTATCCCATGAAATGTGATGTCGGAAATTGAGACGATCAATTGTGGGCAACCAAAATGCTGCACCTTTTATGTATGCGTCTAACTTATTCCGGATAATGCAGGATGCGTTTATAAATAATTTTATCAGCCATGACGTCCCTATCGGCGAACTCACTCAAAAAATTGTCTGCTTAGTCAACGGCATCTCAAAAAATACAGCTAATGCTCCTGAAACCGTGTTGGTATTTATACTCAACCTTGGGGTGTTTGCTAACGTCCATACTTCACCTTACATATATTCTTATAGGATATTTAGGTGTAAATTTCACTAAAGGACAATTCTCAAACGTTATTCTACTTTCGATTATTTATCTACTCCGATTTTTTGCATGGATCGACTGTATGTACATGTAAAACTTAAGTTTGCTCAGGCACAACGATTTTTGACGTATTCTTAATTTTTCGCCTTTGAAGCTGACATCTCCAAAAAATTTAATAGAAAGTTAAATATTTCTTTCATATTTTTAACTCGCTTAAGCTGTTCGTAATTACTTAAGGTTTTGGATCACTCGTTTTTGCCGATTTGCGAGTGATAAGCAATCTTTCGCAAACTTCGAGACCTTTCATGATATATAGGTCACGTACTGTAGGCAGCCGCAAAGCGACTAGCAGCTAGTCATTGGACAGCATTGCTGGTGATAGGATGGTCATTTCCGTTTGGTGGCTTTCTTCAGTACGTGACACGCCGACCCAGGGCTTCGGACTTCGCATGTGTGCGTGCAGGGGTACGTAAAGACAGAAGGCCGATCGGTTGGTCGAGCAAATTCTATAGAGGCTGTTGAGAGCAGGGAAAAAGGTGCCCAGTTCAGTCTCCAAGCGCCAGCTGGACAGTGAACAATGGATGCCGCCTTAGCGTCTACCATCCTCTTAGTGCGATAAAAGCCTGCGCCCACGCAACTCGGAGGCCGCATCCATACGGGAAATCGGACTTTGCGCGACTCTAATCACGGCACTAAAATCGCACTGTTCTAGTAATGTTTCTGCGCTGACGGACCGGCTCGCTCACAGTACTATATTGATGGACTAACAATCAGTGATGGTTTCCTGTCAAATTTGACTTTTTATAAATCATGTTGACGTCTGTATGGATAAGCGACCATTTTTAGCCGGTGTCAACGAAGTTTGCTTCGTCCGCAGCCAAGGCTTGCAAAAAAAACTGAGTAGGAAGTCTCAAAAAGGACCATCTTTCGCTTTTGACGCGTCGGGCATGATCAGTCAGAAAAGTCCTCTAGTGCTGCAGTGCGGAGGCATTTGAGAATAAAAGGGCCTCTCACCTATGACAGTATTCTGGAAAATACAGTCGGTGGAAGCTTACTGATGAGAAGTGTTTCACTACAACAAGGAATAGCAACCTAGCAAATCATTCGGACGCTCAGAAGCACCCTGATTTTGTCGAGAAATATTGTGACTGTAGATGACTGCTCCATTGTCGTCAGTGTCATTGCGATACTTGAATATTCAAAGATATATGAGGATGTACAGCCCTTTATCAGAGAAACGCAAACCAGCAAACGTTAAGCGAGACCGAAAAACTACAGTACTTTAAACTCAAAAAAACGTATGTTGACCGACCTGCACTACGTTGCACTTTAAATTTTTTAAAATGCACCATTTATGATAGGATAAAGACACTTCACCACCTGGTGACCTGTCAAAAAGTCTGATTTTCGAGGGAAGCTTTATTGAGATAGTCAAATTTACAAGGTGTGTGCATGATTGCTGAAAAATATCTTCACGTCAGTTTCTTGCTGCTTTGAGCCTTGAGAAGCTGTAGATGAAGCATAGAATAGATAAAATCAAAGCCGATCCATATACTGGTAAAAGAAAAGCTACAGAATAAGTAACTCACATTTTTCGCCTTGATGATTTCGCGCTTCTCATCGAAACGTAGTTCATCTAGTTTCTAAAAAATTGTCGTTAAAACAAGATCAACTTACACGTTCTGCGTTGCGACGAGCGATGGTAACTTCAGCAATTATTTTGGCAACTTGGGATTCATTAACTTCAAACCGTTGCAATTTCTTGCCTTAAAAAGATAATAAATGAACTTAGGCGAGCAGTGCACCTCAGAAGTAAAGGGCAATTTTTTTTAAAAAATACCAGCTTTCTGCAAATTTAATGAATCAACTGAATGAAAAGCTGGCGTTCCTCGATGAAGTAGTCGATGGTTATACCGCATACTGTTTCCTCAGTTTTGATGACCACATAAATCTGATCGTTTTCCTTTAGATGATTAACAGGCTTACTGTTGTGATCACCTGATAGGAAATAAAAACTATAACAATAAGACTATGGATTATGTCAGTTGAAAACGTTTTTAGCAGCCATTCGAGCACGGCAGCGTTCCAAATTATTATTTCCTTACAATCCCATATACAGACATCCTGATATTTGGAAATGTTTGAAGCTACCTGAAGCGCCTGTTATACTTGTGAGCAGAGCAATGCAACTGTGGGTGTTTAACCGCATTAATGCTGAATAAAAAATCCCAACAGTTTTAGAGATTACACTAAACCTTAAGAAGTGAGTACCTGAGAACGACAAGTTTCGGGAAAACCAAATTCTCTACTATAAAATGCGGACAGTTTGTCCATTTTCGATTGTGTTTTTGAACTTGAGTTTCTTCCAAATTTGGTGTATGAGAGTATGAAAACTGTATATACTTTAAAAAATAGACGTTTGTGGATATTAAGACAGCTTTTAATACCACCACAAGGATATTCGGAAACTCAGGACACGTTGTAATCTTGCATAAACAACTGATTACTACCAAGCCTGATCAAGAAACATGCGATTAGTGAGCTAAAATAACTACGAAACAGCACGTTAAGTCTAGAAGTTAGAGCGGTTTCTTGGAGTATATTTGGAACGTGGTGTTTCCAGTTCGTCAGAATGGACGGTCTATTCCTAAAATTAAATCTAGACCGAATGGTAAGAAATCGGTGTCCGATAAGGCAAGAGGAAATATGAGGGAGATGAGGGGTGGGATTAATCAGCTAGCTAAAGGGCAGGGGGGGACAAAGAGTCATTTTCAGCAGTGCAAATCATCAACGAACTGAGGATCGCTCAATACGCAGAGGTTTGTTGGCTGTTTTACAACAACGCGTCGATTAACCGTGTGTGTACGTCCATCTTGCCACGCCTGAAACCCATTTCTCATATATGGCTCCATGAAGCTTTGCTTTGCGCCGCGGATATCCTCATAACCGCCCCTGTCCGGATTGTGCATCCTCAGATCCAGTATTCTAAATCTCTGCTCCACCCTCCTCTCACCACAAAAAGTTCAACGACACTGATTTGTGTGGGCCCAGGATAATTCGGGTCGCCTACGCACCTCGCATACAGTCGTGACCCAGAGAGGAGTTCAGTAGTCGCCTGAGATGACTACGCAGTCCTTATCATACTCCGAAGGAGGAGGGGGCTATAAGAGGCGCCTTAAAATATTGGCAGTTACGTCCACGGAAAGCTTACTGTTACTCGTGAACGCAAAAAAGCGATCAGAACAACACATAAAAAGCGCCCCGATAACATCCTCGTGCCTCCTCGTAATCTGTCAAAGCGACTCTGCCCCTTGTTGCTGTCTGGAATGGTTGTTAGCAACGTCATGATCAACCGACCAGAAGGGAAGACGAAGCTGTTTACCCCAAAATTACCTCGATACGATGCAAACATCCTGCCTCTGAATGAGACCCATTACTCCGGGCAAGGACAAGTGAATTAGGCAGGTGAGGGACATCCTTTCTGCAAGGATGCGCTAAGAGACATGATTTAAAAGCCAGTCAGCTGACTAAATAACTGTCCTCCGTTGGAACAAGTGCCGGGTTGCAATAGGTTACTTTTAGTGTGGTTTCTATGGCACCCTCACTGATGTGAGACCAGAGCCCGTATATGGTGCACGTTAGGCAAACTTTACGTCACATCAACCACTGCACGCAATCTAATTCTTAGCCTAAATCGGGCAAGCGAGGTACGAGAGAGTTAAGTAGATGCTTTTTGGGTTCTGCGCTTAGTTTTTAACCATAAACAAACAGACGAGTTTTCAGCCCCATTAGGACACACTCGAAGACTGCAAACGAACGAAATAACCTGGCCATACTCAGGACTGAATGTTGAGTTGTAATCGTTCCTTAATATGGCGCACATAACATTCACTTGTGTTAGACCCGAGTCCGCTTAAGGAAGCTCGACACACGTGATGTTAGGAGGCACGCGTAAACGCGCTGCTTAGCTATATCAGGCGCTGGGTCAAAATCTACCTCCAGTTGTTTCGACTGTGTTTCGCCATTCGATAGGGTGGGCGTGGCGAGTAAATGCGGTGAAAATAAGCTGGATCCCGGTGTGAGGCAATAGTGGGCCGACACCTTTATCAGAATTTCGGAGAAAGAGCATCCTTCCACCATCATTTACCAAAAGGTGCCAAATAGTGAGCGATGTTTGACTGAAACACCAACCACCCTTCCACGAAGACGATCCTATAATGAAAGTGGACAGATTTTGTCTCGAATGAGATAGTCTGTAGTCTCTGTGGAAACCTCATGAGAATATTGAACGTCGTCCGAAAAAACGACTTTTGTGATTTCTGAACGTTCTTGTTTCAATGTTGCTGACGTAAATCTAAAGCTGCCGCCTTACTACAGGCAAAGAATTCAGTGCAAGGTCAAGTTGAAAAAGAGCTGTAAGGATATGGAGATGATTAGATGCCTTTGGGTATGCGTTCTTCACCGTCCGAATTTACAGTAGTTCGCAATTTAAAAAATCAGCATGTAATGAGGTATTATTTGGGATTTATCGGGGTCACTTGAGAATGTACGAAAAATAAATAAATAAATATGGATTATTGAAGTCATATAATGCTGAAACACGCAACGGTTTTAAACAACACAGTCAAGAATACGAAATCTGCCGCAAAATAAGCATAAACATGTACAATTTGTTTTTTTTACATATAAATTGGTGGAAAAGACATTGGAAATCAATGAGAATACATAAACATAACTCTAGGAACTTTTTAATTGGAAGTAAGAGAGATGGGCGAAAATGTTTTCAGTCGAAATTCAACGTGGTATTGTAAGCGATTTACCCTGAGGGTCTGCACTACAAACGCACCTAAAATATTTCTATTTAGATGTTTTTCAATATGCCAATCAGTGTTTTACGAGTCTGCCAGGTCATTGCAAGTTAAAACTGTCAAACTGAAAGAGGTAACCGTTAAGTATCCAGACTGGTGAACATGACAGCAGGTAGAAACTGTAGGGATACCTATTTCTGATGATTCACGAGCACTGTAAAGGGTAAGCATGAACTATCGAGTGAGGGGCTTGGGCGTAAGTGGGTTATGCATGTACGCACGAGAACAACTGCAGGATTATTAGCAGTGCACTAGTACAAGAGTAACATACATTTGCACAAAATGCCGACTAAGGAGGAATCAGGCATTGTGCGGCGCAAAGGTGCCTTCAGACGGTTCTCTGTGGCAAGAAGTTAAAATGAATAAAATAAATCGTGGTTTATTAAGTCCGCCTGAAAATAAACTGCTTTTGCAAAACGCAGGAAGAATATAAACCAATGAATTTTTTTTTCTCTAGAGAAATTTTCAAGCGAAGTACTTAGTTTTTTCCTTATGTAATATCGGTCACGACAGCTTAGCGTTACTTGCATTAGAGAAGGGTTTATCACTCGAACAGCCTGAGCTCAGTCTCAGATATGAGGAGAGGAAAAATTAACGAAAGGCTTGGCGTGTATCAGAAGCGAAAATGCGATCTATATCCTGTGCCTATTTCAATCCAGTCATTGAAAAACATCGATATAACTACAATTGGATGCACTTACCGATGTATGTCTGGATGGCTCGAAGGCGTTTGATTTCAAAGAGATCTGCAAGAGTCAGTGCCATACCAGCTTTCCCCGCCCGCGCTGTTCGTCCAACACGATGCACGTAGTCCTTTGGTCTGATGGGCACGTTGTGATTAATGACTACATCAACAGTGGGAAAATCCAAACCACGGCTGGCCAGATCCGTGGCAATCAATACGCGTATGTGACTCGACTTGAACGACGTCAACGCTGTAATACGATCGCGCTGAGGCATGGAGGAGTGCAACACGGCCGACTGGATCCCCACGGCGGACATAATAAGGCCCAGCAAGTGACACCACTTGCACTTATTGGAGAAAATTATGATAAGGGGAGTGAGGGCTCTCAGTGAGGAATTGATCCACAATGTAGACAAGAAAGGCCTCCTTCAACTCAGGTTTTGTGATAAGATAATGCTGACTCAAGGTATCAACGGTAGCTGCGGTGGCACCAGGTGCCACTGCTTCTATTCCTTTAGCCTGCCAAACCAGAGGTGGTCGCCGGTTTTCAGACAGTGCCTTCATTCGTGCGGCTTCAACGGCCGTTTTAATGGCTGGGCTGAAAGTGGCGCTGAAGAGGAGGGACTGTCTGACTTTAGGCAGTGAAGTCATAATTTCCGCAAGGTCCTTGCCAAAGTTATCCTCAAGCAAGCGGTCTGCTTCGTCTAAGACCAAAACTTTCAACCTGGAAAGACTCCACTCCTGTTCGGAATTAGGGCCTGCGGCCTTTTGTGTGCGTAAAAGGTCTGCAAGTCGACCGGGAGTTGCTACAACGCTCTGTTGAACAATGTTTCTGCCGCCTGTGATGACCTGCACGGTACAGATGGGGCTGCCTTGAACAAGATTTAAGCCTGCCGTTTGCTCCCCAATCTGGTGAGCAAGTTCTCTATGAAATATGTTAGAAAAAACAGTAGTTCAATCATATTACTTCGTTCGCGCTAGCATATTTACAAGTGAAATTGTGAGGGGGGTAAGAGAAGTCTACCCTGGTACAAGAGGCAAAAATCGTAATTTTTCATCTTCACGCAAGGTGGGTTTTACTAGCTGAGAATTATTCCTCGACATTAAGTTTATGTCCAAATAATAAACCAACGCTTATTGTAGGACCTATCCAATAATCAAACTCTAAATTAAATCGAAAAAGTCAGGTGTGCCAAATCGATCGACTTGAGATGCAAAGTACCTTTGAAGAAAATTCGATAAAACATCATTATAGAGGAAGTCTACCAGTTAGAAATTTAGAAAAAACTTATGGAACCATAGCCTCCTCGGGAATACAGCCAGGCGATTAATTCATTGGGCATGGGAGGCTTTTCTTGAATTCAGAAACTTTTGTCGATCTCAACAGCAGCTATTGGGATTCCAACGGTTTTGTTCAAAGAAGGCAAACAAGAAGCTTAAAGATAGTTTCTGGACGGGATAAGAAAGGTCAAAATTTTGGTTAACCATGCGCCCACAAAAAAACAATTTTCTGAAGGCGTAACGTTGCTATCCAACAAAAGCGGACTCAATAGGGCTTTTGGATTTGTAAAAGTAAGCTAATCATGCAGAATAATTTGTTGAGTTACAGGAAAGGGTTTAACTTTTATAATTATGGTGCCAACCTTGAGATATTTACAATGCAATATTATTATGTACGCATTTGCAAAGGTTTTTAAATTGATATGACAATAAAAGTAACTATGACATACGTTATTTTTCAGTGACTTCTTACGGGATCAAGAAAGAGGATAGTAAAAAGTTAAGATATCAATAAGTTATCAAAGAAAAGTCATATTACTCTGTCCTATATTTCGCAGCTTATTATATCTGACAATGGTAGCCGCATCATGTAACGGCGTCTTTTGTGAAATAATATTAGGGAAATGACAATAGAAATACATTGAATTAACCAAAAAGCGTCAAATATATATTTGAAAGGATGATTAATGTTCGCACTGTACTCCATGCACCGTAATTACAACACTACACATTCTCAGCGGCCGTTCAGTGTGCTTGAAAATAACACACACGACCGTTTTGTGATATGGGGGTGGGGTGAGAATTTCGACAAAACAACGAAGAACACGATTGGGTTGTTTTATTATAGATAGCATATATGCTATCTAGAATAAAAACACCTAACTTAATTTAATTGGGGCAAAACGGCTTGCGATAAGCGGGCCATTTGGTCAGTAGCGCAGGATTATAAGTTTGAAGAAAGCAGTCTGCTTTTTGCCATAAATGTCTAAATACCGAAAAGCATAGCAAAATTTTCCCATTTGACAAAACGTAGCGAGGATGTCCTCACTGAGATGGATAATTCTCTGTACTATAAACCGAAATAGCTCGGAACATTGAAATCCGAACTTGACATGATAATGAAGCACTAAATATTTTTCATGTAGGACGATTTTATAAAATCCCCCTTCATGAAAACATATTTTCCTGGACAAATTCTTCTCACCTGGTAGGAGTAATAATCAATGCGTAAAAGGGCCTTGGTTCACTCATTAGCGCCTGCAGGATCGGTATGACGAAGGCTGCGGTCTTCCCGGAGCCTGTCTGAGCACACGCAATAATATCATTCCCTGTACATAGGTAAACAAGAAAAGGCTAACAAACCTTCAAGGATAGGAGGGATACATCCAAGTTGAACTTCTGAGGGAACGATAATGCCCTTATCCCGTAGAAGTTCAACAATTTCAGGACAGACGCCCAGCCGTCTGAACGACATCGATAGCAGCAGGCACCCCAACTATGTATCAACCGCCATAAATTCTAAACGTTAGAAGAATGCCTTTATTTCCATGTGCACGGCCATGGTAACCCACCTTCCCGGACTTATTAAGAGGTATTTAATTGACCATTTTTCAAAAATAAAAACATTGCTTTTAAAAACCATTCAAGGTGCTCAGATTTCTAATCTTTTGGCTATTTGGTTACCCACAGGTCTGCAAATAAATACGCGCTGAGCCTCCGTACAATCGCTTTAAGGGGATTGAAATGTGGTCATAAAGAGCCGCTGCATCAACAAAGGAGAGAACGCTGTACTATGTCAATGATCAAAGAGCGTTGTTTGTTTGAACGCTGTCTGCAAGACCGGAATCTAGCACGGTTCAAGCAGCGTTTGCATTTTTTGAAATAAAAGCTGAGGGCAAGAGGTTATTAATCTATTATCCCATTTGAAAAGTTTCTTTTTGAAAAATCAAAAGAATATTAATATCATCCGTAAAAAATGAACATAGAGTACCACGAAAAGTACCACCAAATGAACATTGTACAACGTAAATCTGCCTGCATTCACTTGACTGTGACTTCTTAATTTGCTTCTTATTCTTGCTAATTTTATGTAACAAAAATGAATTTCAAAGGCGTAAGCCTATTTTCCTCAACTACACTGAACTGAACTGAACTGAATAGAGTGTTATTCTCTTTAATTAGTTGAAAATTTAAAATCTCCAGCAACTATACTGAAAATCAATACAAATTTCGAAATTTATTTAGACATTTCACAATGTTTGCGCCACAACTGGATGATAACCTTCGAGGATTGGAGGTGGAACTTACAGTATCCATTTGTGGATGAAGAAAATTTAGTTACGGTGCAGAAATTTCCAAAGTATTAAGAGACGTTCAGAGACTGATTTTAGGGAGATCTTATATCAGAAACCTTTTATATTGAGAAAAAGAAGCAACTACCTGGCCAAGAAATTGCTTTCTCAACAACAAGATGCAGAAGGTGCTGGTTACAATGACGGAAGTTATAATTACACTGCAGAGGGACAACACCGTCTTCAATGGCAGGCCTTCTTCCTAGAATGTGCTATTGTGCACAGTCGTAACATATAAGGACTATATTCGTTGGCTAAGTACCAAGAAGAGGATCACAGACCAGTTGGTGTTTGCATTTATTTAACCGTTTTCAAATAAGGCAGCTATCAGTGGTAGGAGAGCGATATAAAACAGACTTCATCCAAAATCTGCTGACGGTTCTAGTTTATTTATTTATTTATTTAGAAATTAGAATTTATATTTGGTTAGCACCGGCAAGGCACTGTCTAAGCAAACATTAGTAACGAAATAAAGTTATGACAATGTGTGCAGATAAAATGTACAAATACATAACTTGTCCTGCTATGTCAACAGTTAGCGATGTTTTAAAATTAATGGTGAACTAGAAAAAAATAGGCAGTGAAAAAAATCTCCTACCATAAAAATGGAGGCAGAGTTCAATAGGCCTTCATTTTTGAATAGAAGGTAGGAGAAAAAAACTGCTTAGGAAAAATGGTCCGGTGGTAGTGTAGAGTAATACTGTAGTAGCATTTCAGAATGAGATAATGAAACGTCGAGGTGATTCGTTCTTGATAACTTAGGCGTATGAAACAAAATCTCACGAAAATGCGTCAATGAACTTAAGTCCTCAGCATCTTAGGATCCAGAATTGAATTCTGATGATGGTTAGTATCCAAAGAATGGGTAGCATTTAGACTGTGGACCACCGAATGTGTTCGTCCGAATGAGGTCATCATTTTGATGACTGGTTATATAAGGAGACATCATAGTTCATGGGCGACTCGAGGTAGTGAAGATATAAATTCAAGAGGGTCACTTAAATTCCCGATGGTCCTTTCTCCGAGTCATGGGGAAAGCTACTGGGAAAAGATGAGGAAAATAAAGGCTTAATATAATCAGTGTTAAGATGAATGTGCAGTCTTCGTTTGAATGCAGATAGACTAGTTAACTACTTATTTCAACTGGCAATTTATTTCAAAGACAACTATACCTAGAAGCAAAGAAGAGAGAGCGTTTACACGTGGAGGATGCAGGGGGAGGTATAATTAGTGCATAATTTATTAGGTTATAAGGAAGACTAACGGGGGTAATGACAGAAAGCTTGGGGAGAGTTGAACTATTATTTAGTCGGAAAAGGAGACAAAAGCCTGCTTCAAGTCTCCTGACCCAAAGAAATTTTAGCTTCATTAGCTGGCATCTTGTTGAGTAGGAAGTAGTTGAAAGAGTCAAAAATAGGAGTTTTTTTGTGAAATGTCTTTGGACATTTTCAATTTTTGAACGGCTAGATTCGTTCATTAAACCGAAGAAAGGACAGCAAAATTCAAGAATGGGAAGTACAAACATACGATAAAGTCTTAATTTAATTTCAGGAAGGTAAAAATTATAAGAAATAAAGCCGCAAAGCTGAGCAGCTTTGGCCGTAATTCTATCGGCATGAGGCGAAAGATCTAATTTATTGGTGCAGCCTAAGCCCAAGTCCTTGATGGAGGAACATTCAATCATAGGGCAAACTTCAAAAATAAGAGGTTGCGGCGGCTTTACAGGCCCAAAACTCATGTAGCGACACTTAGCAGGTGAGAACGCCATTAGCCATGTGGTGCTCTAGGCCGAAAGAGCGTCTAAGTCTGAATGAATTTGTTCTAGGCAGCGTTCAGTCGTAGAGTTAGAGAAGGAATACATGCATTTGAGGTCATCAGCATAAATAAAAGATTGAGAATGTTTAACTATCGATGAAATATCATTTATATACAGGAAGAACAACAGAGGACCTAATACGGTCCCTTGAAGGATACCACTAACAATCGGGGTAGCACTTGAGTATGAGGACCCTACTAAAAACTTTTTGTTTTTCGATCATTTAGGTATGATCTAATAAAGTCAGTAAGGAGACTACAAAATCGCATAGCTTCTAGTTTAGCTAGAAGTCGTCTATGAGGCACTTTATCGAATGCCTTACTAAGATCAAAATAAATAACTACTACAGATAGATGATAATTACGATGAGAGGTTGGTAGATTAAGAAAATACATGTGGCAGGTTTCACAAGAGCAGTCCGGTAAGAAGCCGTGTTGGGAAAAGTTGATAATTTGATTGCTTATGCAAAAATCCGTGATTTGTTTTGCAATTAGTTTTTCGAAGAGTTTAGCAAGAGAGGGCGTTTTATGAACACAGCGATAGTTATGAATGTCCGAGTGGGAACCAGATTTAAAAACTGGTATTATAATAGAAGTTTTCCAATAATCGGGGAAGAAACCGTTTTCGAGAAATACTGAGAATAACTTGCTTAGTAAAGGTGGAAAATCCCTTAACTGTTTAATAAGTGAGTTTGGAATGTTATCAGTTCCAACCGAATGTGAATTTTTTAGGTGAGCTATTTTTTTGAATACATGAAGGCGAGAAATTAATGGTTGTTAGAATTGAATTTGAAAGCAGAGGAATTGTGGGAGTGCGGCTATTTTCAGTGGTAAAGTGGTTGGCAAAAACGAATTTAACAATTCTGCTTGGCCCAAATCGTCTGAAACAATGTTTTTGTCAGAGTCGAGTAAGGGCGGAGTTACATTCAGACGCCTAGCCGATGACCGAACATGGAAGATTTGAGCAACAGATTTGGATGAATTGGCATCACTTAGTGCTCGAGACTCCCTACGCCTATCTCTCGCGAGCCTAATTTTCGATTCTAATTCAAATATTTGTGCAATCTTTAAATGAACTGACAAAGAGCTTTTAGATTAATCTTTAAGTTGCTTTCGTAATTTTTAAGTCTGTTCTGGAGAAAATGCGGAACAGTAGAAGAAGCTGTATTTGAATTAAAAATCTTAAACGGGATAAAAGTCTGAATTTTTTCTGTGAGGCTCTGCAATAGCTCACGGAAAAAGTTTGGATCGTTGATTGAGAATATGCTATGCCAATCTAGAGTGCTGACGAAATTATTAATCATTTCATAGTTTGTGTTAGCAAAGTCGAGGTTATTGCATTTAACCTCAGGTTTCGTAAGAAGGGGGACTGAAAAAGAACAGTGAATTATTGCGTGATCACTTGTAAATAGATCATGATGAAAATTCATAAAGAGAGGGTGGACATCGTTTGTAAAAATTAAATCTAAAATGTTGTCATTTCTAGTAACTGATCTAACCAGTTGGGACATGTTTGAAAAGTTAATAGTATCGACCAATTTCTGATGTTTAGGCGGAGAGGAATTGGCCTGCCAGTCAATGTCTGGCAGATTAAAATCGCCTACGATTATTTTGACATCAAACTGAGTGTCTGCAACTTTTTCAAATAGTTCACAGAGCTCGCTTACATTGCCAGAATAACACGGAGGATTATAGACACAGCCAATTAACGCTTTTCTTATTGTGAGGGAGGATTACTGAAGCAAAGCATACATTTCCAGAAAAGGACGAAATGCTCAGCAGAAAAGGGAACTGTACAAAGGATGACTTTTATAAAGGAAGCACTCACCGCCACGTTTTTCAGCGCGGTCTTGTCGGTACAAATTGAAATTATCTTTAGCAAGCGTCGAGTCAGAAATAAGAGAGTGAGCCCAGGATTCAGTGATGAACATCACATCTGGATCAAGCTCAAAATCTACTGTTCTAAGTTCAGCCATCTTATCTTACAGCTGCAGGTTACGCTTATCCGTATTTATAAAAAAGGATAATATGGTGGCGGAGAAGAAAACTGGAAAGAAGAAACGAAAGGTGGGAAACAAAGTTGCTCTGGTCTACAATTTATCGAAATGTTACTGTTAAGAGAACTGAGATTATTGTACAATGGCATATTTGGATGAAAACCTTGGAATGGAAGGCTATATTGTGGCGTTTGAAAGATAGGGGGTGGAATAGAAATGACATTTTGAGGGAAGTTAGCATGAATTGGCGGAAAACGTGCATTTGAAAAAGGAATAAATGATTTCGAAAAACTGGTAAAATAATTAGAAGCGTTAATTATTTGGGGATTTCGGACACTTTTTAGGTTGGGAAAGATGCTATTGTTAGCGTTCGCAGCTGTTGTAGATGCTGAGGGGTTAGCAGGTTTCCCATCGATAATGACATTACTGATTTTAATGCCTGGATAAGCCAATGATTCAGATTTTCTAGGAGTTTTCTAAGATTAAGTAGATTTGGCAGCTATAGCAGGCATGGTTTGCTTGGGATGAGAAAGAAGAGGCCTTGACACAATTTTACTCAAACCAGGAACAAGGTTAACGGGTGAAGATTCAGCTGGAATCAAAATTCCTGTCCATCCGGAGGGCTGTAGGCTTGCATTAGCTACAGGACAAACCTCTGAGATAACTTTGTATATTAAAGGTGTAGACGAAGGCTTCTTGTTTGCTAATGAGGGTGAAACCCGTCGTTCCACTGGGGTTTTACCCCTAAAGATAAACAACTTGTTTTTTTCAAATATTGAGCTAAGTGCTCATGCTTAGAGAAAATAAGGTCAACTTCAATCACGGAAAAAAGTTATACCAGAACAGGCGGGTTTTTGCTACGGGAAGACAACCTTTAAGCTTCAGCGACTTTAAAGTTAAAGCCACATGAGTAAATGACTGCTTGCTACCAGTTGCTGCTGATTAATTTGTCCCAATCGTTCGATCTTGCCTTCTTTGACTAGCTGCCATACAACGCTTTAGTGCTTGTTATAGATTATTTTATGATAAATGTTTGCATACTAATTACAAAATATTCAGGTACCTGAATATCTAGGTCATTCTGCCAATTTAAGTATATTAAACTTAAGTAAGATCGAGTGTGCTACAGATATCAGCGTAGGTATTGGCAACAGTTTAGGGCACTTTAAAATGGCATGGAATAATACGGCGACAAATATATTGGGAGGAAAAAGGAGCTCAATGAAAGATAATTATCTCCTCCAACGGGTATTTTCATACCATGAAAAATTTGCATTTACGTTTGCCCTTCATAAAAATATTACTTTATATTTATAATATCCGTGAACTATTGCGTGAAACGCAGGATCCTTCTACAGAATTACTTCTTATTAGACAATTTAACACTTACATAAAACCATTCACGTCTTCGATGGCATTTTCCCACGAAGCAGTAGCCTTTGACTTCTCTGAAACGCTTTTGCCACGCGACCGCATCCATAGAGTCCGGGGTACTCAATTTGCTCTCACCTGGCACGTGCATCTCGCGGTCGGAATCGCGGGCATCGCAGGTCGAGCAGGTGGTTAAATGCCTGTTGTTGCGAACTGAGGATACTTACGATGGGAGACTGTCTAGCTGGCCGAGTTGAGCTTCTTGTTTGCGGAATAGTTTGAATTGCATGTGAAGCCCCCCAGGCATCTCTACGGCTCTGTTATTTGATCAGATGCCGAATTGACTAAAATTTGTCTTTCCATGCAGCCAGGGAGTCAGTGGCAAGCTGAGCTCGATGAGAAATATGCTTGAAATTGGTCTCATGCCATCAAAACACACTATATACTGAAATCAAGACCATCATCGATATCAAACTAATTACCTATCTAGTATAGAATGTAAACGATTCAGAAGGTAAGAGATAAAAAGCCTTTTATTATTCAAGATTGAACACACTAGTCAGATGATGAACTGAAATTAGTTCGACGGGATATTTTTAAGTTTTTTGAGCAAAACTGAAACCCATATTAACCGTGCATTCACACAGGATTGGTTTCTACTTTCAGTCTGTAGACAAATCTGTACTTATCTGGTTTTGTTAGTATTGTCCGCCGTCACAATCAGCTCAAAGTCGTTTTTGTGCGACTGGTGTCAGTGTAATCTGCGGTTATCTGTGGCCCGTCAGCCAATTAGATGGTAGCTCGGTCATTGGATGCGTGACGTTTACCGTTTGCCTCACGTCTTGTTAGAAGCAGGACGGCACTTGTGTGCAAACTAGTTTATATTGAGAGCCGACTTGTGCGACATCTTCCGCACACTTCTTTCTCACCCGTTTGCGCTTGGAAAAAAAGACAGAGTCAGGATGGCTGGAGGCGGGATCGAGAACAAGTTAACCAACCCACCTGCTCGTGCACCACACGCGTGGTCTGGACACGTTGGACCAGATTTTCTACAGAAACAAGAATTGTTCTGCATGGATCCCAAATAAGCAAGTGCGCTTAGTAGGTTGCATGGAGTAGGAGGCAATGACCCAAATCTTTTTATGTGATAGTTGCCTATTTCGTGCCTCTGTTGGGTAATATGGGACGGGTTCGGGTGTTGTTAGAGTCTAATCAGCGGTTTTTTAGCACAGAATTTCCTGGAGGTGCATTTAGCTGAATAATTTAATGCTGTGACTGAATACTCGTGGGTTATGCGTAAAGTTAAAGCGAGGGCGGTGGGTTTATATTGGTGATCCTAGCAGTGGTTTGCATGCTTCAGTTTGATGGATTCGCAATCGATCGTCCAGTTGAATTGGTCGTGTGCATCTTCGGTGACGATGCTGGAAGTGTGGCTGCTGTCGCCTTTGTCTGGGTATACCCTTTGTGATATCACCGTCGATGGGCCGTTTGGGTAAGCGCTCGTCGTCCAGCCTCACGAGTGTTCCATTGCAGCACAGTAGACGTTGCCTCCTCATGGCGTTAATGCGGATAATTCGGATCTGTTCCACAATATCCGTGTTGGTAATTGGTCTTGCAACTTTAGTTTTAGTATCCTCTAGTAATTGATGGAATGGAAGTGATTGAGTTTCCTGACTTGATTGTTGTATACGGGCTATGTTTCCATCCAGTTGATTGGCGTTTAGAAGACTACCACTTCGTGCATTCTGAGTTTACGCATGACTTGAAGTTTGCCACGGTTCTGGTTAAGTTTAGTTAAGTTAAGTTTATTGGAGGTCTGTAGCCGGTTGAAGACTTGGCTGGATTTAGAGAGTCGATCTAAATTTTTTGCATCGATCTGGATGCTGTTTGAGGTGATTTTGCCTAGATAAACGGACTTGTAAACCGACGCGCGCCGAGTTAAATTCATGTAAATCCTGGACGTAATTTTTTTCCGTCTTTGGTGCTGGTTCATACAACACCACTCTTTTGTCTGCGTTCATGGTTAACCCAATGTTCTGCCGACCAGAAGAGGAGAGGTCCTTGCCACTCTGCAAAAGTATTTATTTCATGGCGTTAAGGGCACATTTGGTCGCAACGAGGTTATGAACAATAATTATGGATGTTCCCGTGTTTGCCTATATTCGTTGGATACGGAAAAGCTGGCCGTCTGTTCTGTAGAAGATGTGAATTCTAGAGCGCTCCTCAAGATAGACATCCAGTAAAATGGTAGAAAACATAATTTTGACGAGGGTGGGCGCTAGTTCGTAGCTTTCGTAATTCTACTGGTCACTACGAATTTGTGTGAGGCGGCGCCTTTTTCCGTAACCTGGGCCATTATACCGTTGTGAAACTGTCGAAAGATGGGCGTAAAGCGCTCCGAATGTTCGAACTTCACCGTGACTCTCCAGATTCCATAGCGGTTCACACTGTCTATGTCGTTTGGCAGCTTCAAGAATGTAGGGAAGAGAATGTTGTGCATTTCACGGCACTTCTCTCTCAGTTGCTGGTCCACAAATAGTATGTTGATGGTTCCGCGGTTCCGTTCTCGTCAATTTTGGCTTCTCGATAAGAGTCATTTTTCCAGATTGCTGTTGGCACAAAGGACGTTGTTTAGCAGTGAAATTAGTCCGTGGTTGTCACAGAGCTACCGGATACACTTGATTTTGTAGATGAATAGAATGGTGACATACTTGAAGTTCCGGAGAACTTGCAGTTTCGTCTACATCCTGTTAAACAGCGTTGTTAGGTTTTCAACAGCCGTGGCTACCGTACTTGTAGAAGTCCGTCGGAATCAATTCAGATCCCGATGCTTTTTTGCTGGAGAGTTCATGTAGTGGCTTCAGTAGTTCTGGAAGGGGAGGTGGAAGGTTCAGGTCGTTGTTACTCTCCACTTGCGGAAGCCTGTTGATGGCAGAGTTTGAGAATGTGTATAGTCGATTAATAACGCTTCTGAAGTGCTCGGCCCAATGATGCAGCAGTTGCTATATTTTTTCTAAGAATTTTTGTTCTGACGGCCCTTAGTTATGATGTGGTTTCTTTGATCTTGAGTCCGTAGACTGTCTTGATTGACTCAACGAGATTCTCCAGTTAATTGCAACCCGCAACTTTCTGTATTATTTCAGAATTTCAATCCATCCATGCGTTCCGAATCTCTCGTAATCGCTGTTGTATCAGGCTGAGAGCTTGGGGGAAAGCTTTGTTTGCATGGGTCCCATGGTGGATGTAGACGTTTTGCAGCCTATTCTTCTCTACAAGCAGATTGCAGATTTAATCGTCACTGTCGTCAAACTAGCCTTCATTATGGCGGCGTGGGAGCCTCAGGGTATCCGTGGTGGTGGAATGGACTGTGTCGCAGTTGACAACATATTGTCTCCATTGTGGCATTATCGTCCACAACCTGGATTTCTTCTAGGCGGTGAAACAGTTGATTTCCGAAATATAGACTGTGAGTAGATACATTCAACAGAACAGTATTTAACTTCCCTGGTTATCGCTTACTTTGCGGTCTTCTGCGAGGTTGTAGTCGGTGCCTTATTTCAGAGGTGACCAGGTAGTGTTTCGTCCAGCAGTTGGCTTCGCAGCTCGTCTTTGTTACAAACGCTTCGTGTCACTCTCTCTTCCAGAAGTGAAGTTAATTCATCACGTGCCAGTGTCACGAGCGTTTTGGGTTCTTAAATGGAAGAGCATGGTCCAGTTTTTGCTTAAGAAGGAAGACGAGACCAGTCAAATTATGCTTCAGAGAAAAGGGAGGTACGGACAAATACATTTAAATATAATGGAAACCAAGACTCATATTCGTCATAAAGAACACTGTGGCAATATTTGGAATAAAGAAGCAACTAGTATTCGAGTTAAAACATATCCATAGTCAGGTATATTCAACCAAAATCTTTGGAAGACATGACATGAGGAGGCTGACGTGCCAGCGACAGTAACAATGCATTTCAATGGTATCTATTGCTGCCAGTGATTCTTACAAAATCCGTCAAATGGTTAAGTTTAATTTAAAGTGGTTTGTCATTAATAGCGCACAGCTCTGTAGGGTGATGCTATATCGTTGAACTTTCTGATAGTTATTTTGATGGACGTTTGAAATATAGGTTTAATTTATATGTGTAACAAATTTCGGTGAAGGATGTTATTCACTGGGGGAAAAAATAGCAAACTACATGGGCACCAATTCCTCCTTCCTTTGAGAGTTTCTTTCAAGGAAATTTCAAACTGAACTCAGGACTCTAAAGCCCCAGCGTTCAAATGGCTTAATATTTGCCATTTTAAATGAATGACTTGAGGATAATAACGTGTGGTGCGTTTACATCTACTTGTACTTTTGACAGTCTTCTCAGTCCAATAATCATTTCGTACAAGCTCGGTACCAGAGCGTCAACGGTTGACCAGAATTGCAAAAATAGGCGGAGATCTTACACCAAGGTCTTTTGACTGAAACATACTTCAGCGATGATACCCATGTAGACATTCAAGAAGTCAAGGTTGGCGAACGTACGTTTTCGATTAATCCTCGTCGGGCCTGTACAATAATATAGGGGAGGGTAGAGTAGTAAGAGTGTGGACAAACAACAAACAGTATGGAGGAAAAGGGTTTGAGGGCATTCACACATCTAGTTCTGTCAGGAGCTTAGGCGAGGTGGGTTGGGCGTGCGGGTGGAGAGGGGGACTGGGAGTGACGGGGACGGGAGAGGGAGGCATCTGACGATCAGCTGTGTGGACGGTGTGAACACGCCGGCTCAGTTACTATTCGGTCAAGGGACATGGTAGGCGTGACCACGCACGGTGAGTTGATCTTCGGCCAAGGGAGCCTTAGGGCCTGCATGAACGCTTTATGCGAACACAATGTTGGGTTTGTCTAGCCGTATGGCTACTACCTCTGCCGTTGCAAATGTCCGCTGTCGCAGGCATTTGGAGTGTCTAGACGGCACTTTATAGGCGACCCGGAATGACTGGTTAACGTCTACCCGGCGATCACGGTCAACCAAGTGGGCCACAGTTCCACTTTCCCCTGCCTTTATTCAGCCCCGCAGGATTGTGCTCTCGCATTTGTTTGGATAGTCGCCTTGTTGTTCGACCAATATAACAGGAGCAAGTGGATGTGTAGATGCACATTTTCCTCAACGATTACCGTTAATTGGTTTATCAAACTTTTGCTTCTCTTCCTTCTATGTATTATTCTACAGGCCTGACGATGAATAAAAGAAAACGTACGTTCCCTGACGTCGACTTCTAGACACATATTTCTTAAGAATGGTATGCCATTTTTCAGCTTTTTTGCTTTGGACAATTACCTACACTATAAAATATTTTCTACGTGTAACGTTTCCAAAACCAAAACCACCTTCTCTGACAACTGTCTATAGCTATCCTAAGATGCATTCCGCTACAGTACACAATGCTTTAAAATTTCCCCTTCCTGGGAGCTCAAAGGAATTCTCTTTGGTGATATCGATTCATCGCGTAGGCCTCAGAGCGCAGATGGGTGACTTGCTCTTCAAGGAAGTCATAGCGGTTCATTGTTTACAGCTCCGATCTTGGAAGCTGTGCTGCCACAGGGCTCATTAAAAGTTGCATTCTGTTATTCTGCAGCCCGTTCTCGGGGCCCCCGCAAAACTTTGCTGTGCAACCAATGAGGCCCCCTCTCAAATACACGGCGTGCAGACCATGAAAAGCGATTGCGTCGCTGATGGTGGGTTTCTACTCGTTTGAGCACTGACCAATTGTTCCCTAACAGTCATTCCCTGGCGCCACGACTTTAAGCCAAACAGCAAATGGCCCCAGGTGGACGGAAGAAAAATGCGATTTTTTTCCGATTACCAGCACAATAATGCTCCCTCAAACTGCAATGATGATGTCGGCAAGCGTTGTTTTAAGCAACCAGGAAAGAAAAGAACATTCGACAAGGAGTACACGGATTCAATCAACTTCAAAACCAAGTAAGGAACACATTTTTTTCTTGTACCACCCTCATAGTATTTCCGCCTTCGCTGTTGATATAATGCTCGCACCACCTATTTAACGATAGAGGAGTGAAAACACCAAACTCGGGTTCAATCGATATTGTTGTACATGAGGGAACCCGTATTTCAAAGCGTAACTACTGAAAGTTTACGTGTATCAACTGAAATATATTAAACTTCACTGAAAGATCAAGAGGATTTGGCTGAAACCAATGTGGCTCGCCAGCAGACGTGCAGTACTCAGATATTAATTTATGCATGAAACATTGCCTTCAAATAAACCAAACAAACTTAATTTCTCGAAGATTCGAGTAAAAGTAGAAGCCTTAAATCAATACATAAATTCTCAAGCGTCATTTCGAATTTCATGGTTTGTTTCGGGGTTTGAGAAATGACGTTTACATCTTTTTTGACGTAAATAATGTTTTGCTTCGGTCAAACGTCTTCTTATAAGAGTGAACGAAATATTGCTTCACAGCTAGTAAACACAGCTAGTAAACAATATAAGTGCAAACGTTGAGTCTACCGGTGCCAAAAAATGCAGATAAGATAAGGTCTTCTATAAGCTACTGTTTCGTTTAGCCTTGCTGGATGCTACAGTCTCATCTGTTCTTGTGTGCCACGCAACAACACTACGAAGGCAGTTAATAAGAACAAATATTTTGTCGTGCGTTGTGATAGAAGTTCAGGAATTTTTTGGAAGACGACTCACAAGTTTGATGCTGACTGGCTTTCCTATGACCGACTTTTAAAGTGTTGTGCATTTCTTCATAAGGTCTGGAGCTGACCATAAGGTTGACAATTTAAAAATGCTTCAGAAACTTAATACAGATGTGGAGAAAATATTTTGCACGAAGTGCCATTTAAACAGACATAAATGGTGAGCACCAGTTGAGATTCTGATGTGGCTGGCCCGTTAGGTCATTTACAGGGGCCCTAGAGATAAAAAAAATATCCGATGCAAAAATCCCTGTCCTGCACCAACGCCTTTTGTCTTGTTAGGCATTGTAACCATAGTCGCATCCCTTTCAATATTAGCCAGCAATATGAAGGGCTACGATGTGGGCAAGTACTTTTTTGTCATATTACCAGTTTACCGAAAACCAGTTTCTCTGAAGCGAATCTGGATACTTGAATTAAACTTATAAGTCTATGATGAAGCATAAACATGATAAAATGGATTAGAAATGTGCTGCGGGTGAATTTGCATGGCTCAGTTTTGCGAAGATAACAATCGCATGAAGACGACGACCTCCTCAGTACTCCTGTTAATACAAATTTTCCTTGTGCCTATAGTCGCCCGTAAACACTAGGTCGTGGATGCCGATCCAAGGTGCTTTTGAACATGCACGCGTGCGCGTGTCCGTCGAGCCGGTGGTCCACGTCGGTTCCTGGCCGTTCCTCGCCATAAGCGTGCACCAGACTAGCGGCGAACGTGCGGCTGAATAGAGTCAAAGCGAGGCTACATCCCGGCTTCAATCGCGTGAAAACAACCGTCTTCCCAACATCACTGTTCATATGCAATTTCCTTGCGGCATGTCCACCTATAGTCCTTATGACGTTGTAGTGCCATCTGATAATGGTGATGGTGAGAGAGTGAGATAGGTGCCTCGAAAGTCTACTTCTTTATTAACACCTCCCCGCACGAGTCACCCCTGCGCTCTTCTCGTGGGGCAGATGGAGACATTGTCGTTTACGAATCCTGAAGTATACTTTTACACATTTGTTCAAGTGAATCTGCTTACTATTAAAATCAGCATTTACTTAGTGCTAATGCGTATGTAACTTGTTTTTCATCTTCTTTTCCTGCAGTGTAGGCCGACGCGCCGAGTGCGGTTCCATGTTTGCCCTCCTCAGTCATAAGTATCAGTACGAGTGGATCGAGCAGATGCAAGAAAAGCTCGAAGCCGAACACCTGAAGAAATATCAGAAGGAAGTTAAGTTGTTTTTTCATAACTGACTAGTTACGTCATTGTAGCAGTTGCGCAGATGTAGGCCCCAGGATACTCATGCCTCCTACTTGCGTGCAATGAAACAAATGGATAAGAGTGCAGCTCTCCGCGAGATGGCCAGACAAGGTTACGAAGTAAGGCTCTTTTTCCCAAGTCTGCTCCGGGACTTAGATGTGTTTATGTGATAGGTATAAGACCTCTAGTTCAATTGCGTGAATATAAGCTAGGGAACTGTGTCTGAGCAGGAGGAGCAGATGCGATAGCTGGAACAAGACGTTTATTGGCCTGAAATTTCGTATCCCCACTCCAGCCCATCATCATAAACAGTGGCGGATAAGGGTGCTGACAGAAACAACCAGGTGAGGTCAACGAAGTAGTTCAGGAGGCGAAGATGCGGTCATTGCTGGAACAAGAAGTTTGTTGGCCTGACGGGTGGGATGCTCACTCGAACCCATCCTCAGCGACAGCAACAGATAAGGGTCTGATCGGTCAACGAGTTTTCCTTATGTTACACGAGTAACGTGTTATGCACTGTTTCCTAAAATTACTTTTCCAGCAGCAATTGTCAGTGCAAAAGTGTCTCGTATTTTCCAATTTAGTGCATCTGTACTATGTTTCGATCTCGAGGGATGGAGATGTGCGTATTCAGACATGAGGTGCCAGTAGAGAGCTTCACTGGTGAAGTTCCTAGTCAATTCTAGCGTGTGGGTATCGCTCACCGATTTGGCGACGGCACGCCACGTGATGGTGCCATTTGCGTTGGATTTCCAGTCTGGAGGCCAGAGAGCAGTGGCATAGCGAAAAGAAAGGACGCCGACAACAACAAGGGAGACTGCAATCACCGATTCTGGCTTATTAACCGTCGTCAGATATCCAAATCACGACCTTATGTCCGGATAGTTCGGAACTCGAACTGGACTCGGGTCATGGACAGTTGAATCCAGCGTTCTGTCACTGGTCCGCAGGGCAATTTCCCTGTCGGTTGAGATAAGGAATAATTATAATTACCTCTACGAGTTGGAAGCTCATAGAGCACACATAAAGCCAAAAAGCCCAGATAGACAATGATGAGTTCTCACTCACTTTTCATATGACAAAATAGTGCTGTTTTAGGACTTCATAGTAACGTTGAAGCTGAAGTTGCCATCTGACACCTTCCATCTTATTATAGTGCTGACCGCTTGAACCGTATTTATTCAAACTAAGTGTTTGGCATTGTAAAGAAAAACTCATTTAATGGGCAGGGCCCCGGATGCCGAGGTAGAAGTCATTGAGAACTCTAAAAAAATATCCTGTTAAACGATATCAATTTACCGGTTAACCCAAAAGAGCTTGGCATTCTATCGACTTGAAGAGGTGGATAAATGTTAGAGGAATCGACAGCACCAATTTTTTTCCATAGTCGCAAAGACTTCGTAGCGTCTGTGCCCATGATTTTCGAAAGCATCTTACATCGACACAGAAACACGAATACCAAAATCACTGCCTACCTTGAACCACTGTAGGATCGCATTTGGGTTAAATTATTTAAAAGGATTACCTTTTACAGTAAGAGGGACTGAAGCGGATATTTCTGGCTCTTTCTTCTTGATCACTCTGCCGTAGCGCACGCCGAGAGCGGTAGAACCTGCGATTTGAACGCCAACCAGCGCGTTTCCGAAGTTCAGTGCTTTAGCACTGGACAGTGGTCTATACATTCTATACCTAGTGTAAGTAAAGTTGACGTGGCCTGATTTCAGAACGTGAAAGTACAGCACTTTTTTCGGATCGGCCTACCTGGACCCTCGCAGGGATTATTAATGTTTCTGTAGACAGTGGCGAAGGAGGCTTAAGTTTTTGTTTTTGGATGTCTTTGTTGTGTTCAATTATCTACCGTGCAAATCCTTGATCGAGTAGTCTTGAGATTTAAACTACGTCTAAATCCTAAATAAACTTTTTAGGTCATATTACTTGGAAACCAAAAAACGATAACATCTCTTCGTTAAGTTTGGTTTGGTTAGACGCAAGTGAACATTTTAATGAACAGTTCTCGATGCTTTTGAGCAACAATGTGACGCCTTAATAGGAATAGCTGTCATTAAGAATTATAAGATCTAAGAGAACTTTTTACCTTTGTTGTGGGCATTTCACCACTGTGCAAGAAAGAGGAGATCAACCAACATTTCTAGGGACGCTTAGCTTTCTCCCTTGCTAGCATTTTGACAAGTTTTAATTAAAGTATTTTACTGGGATTTTTCTCAAAATGACAGGGAAAACGTATAAAAGGCACATTCTTTGGGGTTATCTGAAGTGCACAACCCTCTGAGTTAAGTGAAACCTGGAAGCGCTTCTTCGAACAAACACTTCCTACCTACAAACCCATAATAGTTGCTGGTTGATTTCTATATCAAAAAGCCAGTTTACCCTCTCAAACCTCGCAGTTAACTCGGTCTCCCAACATAAAAACATTGCAAGGAAATATCATTCATTTCCACTAAATGCGTCCCCAATCGAAGACTAGTTAGGGTAAAACCATTGCCTATATCTGTTGGGTAGATGTGAGTAATCTCTCCAAAATAAAAACTCAATTTTTTTGTAAGTCTTACGTAAGCAGTGTGGTTTATCATTGTCAGGTGAACCTCAGGTCATCATCCTAGGGGGCTATAGGCCAGTATGCTTCGTGCCTGCTTTTATCCGTCTTCCATCTCCCTCAGTGTCCGTCTAGAGATACAATATAGTTCATACCGCCACTATTATCTGTGTATTTTAACTAGCTTTTACTTCTTTCTTATGTGGAACTTGAAGTTGAAAAATGTAAGAACCTCTTAAGTATCAGCTGTTTCCTATTCGTCAGGTGGCTTTTAAAGCTTTATGGACTGAAACTTGAAGTAAACTTCTCACAGAAAGGCTGGGAAACGGGAGCGCATCATAATAAATGACCCTGCAGCAGTCAGTGGCTGCGGAGAGTTTAGTGAAGGCGAAGCAAAAAGTAGTCACTGGATGCATTTTTGGACCTTTTCATTCCATCGTCGGTAAAGGACTAAAGTTGTTTTTCGCTGCCTAATATTCTACCAAATACAGCACTGAGCACGGTAGATGTTGCCGAAGGGAGGACTGAATGTACCTGTCCTCCGTCCCAATGTTGAGATCATTTATGAATTTCTAGTTTCTTAATTGACGGTTAGGAAAAATTAACCACATGCGGTTTGAGCAACAGGAAGATGAAAGCGTCTACAAACGTGTTCAGGCTCAATTGTTGTCAATGGTTATTAATTTAACTTTCGCTAACTATCATAGTCTCCGGAATGCTTACGCATTTTCATGTTTTAGGCTGTAGCTCGCATAAATTCCCAATATTATTGTCCTTGTCGGCAACCCGCCTGCCCCCAGCCCAACTGTGGCGCCTGCCCGTGAGAAGGTTCAAATGGCAAATTACCTGTCAGTTCTCTTGCCCACACCTAAATTTGAGTATTTTTAAAGCTTCTTACTTCCCATCATTCTTTGTCAGTTTTCTTTTGCTTCCTTTGTGGATTCGTAAAATGTATGTTTCGAAATCTTCAATTTTATTCCCTAAATAAAAGGTATCGATTGTGTTTTTTAAAGAAAGCCAATCTTCAATCTACTCATCCAAAGTGATCAGGTCCATAAAAGTGGGTTGAAACTTCTGCAGGTCATGGACTTCGTTGCGTGTGCATATAGGAAATAACAAAGGACGGAAGCAATCTTTTTTGGAATTTTAATAAACCTACGACTCATGAATTTTTGAATTTTTCCAAGGTATTTTGTTTGTATGGAGGTGTACACACAGGTTTTTAACCAGGCCAAGAGTAAATATTCACAGTACGGCAAGTGAAAACTGATTTATTAACTCTAGTAATCATGTTTGGCTTATCTTTGACTGTATTGCTGCCTGTATTTCTATGGTAGGTGTAAAGATCTCTCACTAGACCGATATAGAAACTGAAAAGTTCATTTTCAAAACGAACACGCGGTAAGAAAACGATACTTGGAAGTATTGTTCCTCAAAATGCCATCATGTTCGTGCCTCCTCCTTGGTCTCATTTTTTTCAGTTCAGTTCAGTTCAGTTTTATTAAGGGAAATGTAGGCGAAGCCTTTGAACTCCCTATTGATTTCAATGACACTGAAAATTAAAAAAGGCTGACATATAATGGACGTTGGACAAATTGTTATCTTCCTGTCACACTACAGAGCAATGGACAAAACAATTATAAAATAATATTACTTAAAAATAGGGAGTAGTATGTTCGATAACACTGAAATTGTGGATATGAATAGGTTTCAGGAAATATATTAGGTCCTGATGTCGTAGTGTCAACGGATGGGGGCATGATATTT